>JAQSVV010000129.1:3000000-3206166 GCA_036375495.1 Agrotis segetum
CGCGCTGGGCTCGCGTGTTAGATTATGACTCACTCCCATCTCACAGAGAGGAGGCCTGTGTCCCAGCAGTGGGAACATTTATAGGTTGATGTTGATTGTAGAATACTTTTTCATTGATAATAAAAAAATAAACATTCTATAATTTTATCTCTTCTCAATGTCTGTAAGTAAAAGTGATTATTAAATGATCTACAAAACTAATCAATTCACCATTTATACTACAAGTCACCAGTACCTACCTTCAATGGAGACGTGCAGATTGCGAGTGACTTCCAATGTTTTCCGAGGGCCGGCTGTTGGCACCGACTAAGTGGGGCCAGATTTAACGTTCGACACTGCTGATTTATGTGTCTACCCTACACGCTAGCATGATGTATAGAACGTGCTGGAACTGTACCGATTGGGTGAAATAGGCCATGTGTGTGATATTTTTACCTAGCATGCCTTATTTGGTGGACAAACTGCATTTAAACAAGTCGGAATATGTTAAGTTTTTATTGGTATAATTTCTTTGTACAATCGACAAAGTTGAATTATGACCCCCCTTAAGCTTATTTTCTAACAGACATTCAAATAAAATTAGTCTACGACTTTGGTCTTTGTCAATTTGACGGATTCAATCGATTTTTTATCAAACTGGATCATGATTCAACTTTGTCGATTGTAATGGAAGACGCAGAGTAGACGGTCTATGGGGGAGGCCTATGTTCAACAGTCCGGCTAATGATGATGATGATGAGGCACTGTTAACCAGAGGTCTTCCCCATACCTTTCCGTTTACTTTTCTCATCACAAAGAATATCCAAATAACCAGTTTTAATTCCCGATATTAAGCAACACTCCTGGCAATTAAGGTCAATTAAGTACTCGTAGGTAACACTGTTACTGGATGACGAATACTTTTCCAAAGCAGTAATAGTGCCATAAGGAGTATTACTGGCCGGGAATAAGTAATAAAATTATTATATTAATTTGTTTTAATATTAACTTATAATAAATTATAAGTAATTTGTAAATTGGAATAGACCTATTTTTTTTTAATAAAAAAAAAGAAATACAGCCGTTAGCACATCTTTTCTTTTTTGAAAAAAATATTGCCTCACACTAGGAATTATTAGTACCTACCTAGTTGAAAAATAAGCCCAACAGGCGGCATGATGAATACGCTTTGCTAGAACTGTATGGAGAGGAGGAAATAGGCCATGTAGCTTGAATAACGAGTGTTTTTGGCCTGATTGCTTGTTCCGAGTATTTTGAAAGTTGCTTGAGTTGTTTATAGAGCTGAGTCGAATATGGCTTTAGCGAATGCGAATATTTTTTGCCAAATATTCTACCATATCCGTAGTACCTTATTTTAGCATTTGTTAAGTAGTAACTTATTTTAGCATTTGATTTTAATCATAATTTATTTAACAGTATAATTCATATTACCTTTGAATAGGTTTGCCTTTCGAAGGTTTTTTCATTTTCTTCTCTGTAAGATTATAAACTTAAACCTCCGTACCATACAAACTTTTAAACGTCGCGTCTTTTGAACACTTGTCTAAAAAAAATTCAGATTATAACATTGAAATAAGGTCTGTTTTGCAGTCACACTTTTTTTAGACAAGTGTTCAACAGAATGTTTCAGTTTTTGTGGTAATAGGTATAAAGTGGCAATTTTGAGAGTGTTCTTCTTACTTTATTTAGTCTTCTAATTTTCGAGTATGATCCTGGCCTCATCTCATTGATTTTATGAGCCAAAAAGTTTTATTTGGTTACAACATTTGGATTTTCTTAGTAACAGCCCCGTAGGTCGAAATTGTAATGATTATGACATCCCTCCGGTACGTACAAAGCGTTTTGCCAATGACTTTATTGTACGCACAGCTAAGGAGTGGAATTCCCTGTATTTCCCGACAGCTACAACCTTGGGGTCTTCAAGTCAAGAGTGAACAGGTTTCTTCTAGGCAAGCATGCTTCACCGTCGACCACATCTTCGCTTACCATCAGGCGTGATAATGGTCAAACGCGAACCTTAATCTATAAATAAAACTCTTTTTGTAGCTGGCCGTTTAGAATCTGTAAGAAAAAGTAAATGCTTTTGACGGATGTTTTTATGATTGCCGAAGTCTCCGAGCTGAAACGAAGTTAGACGATGCGTGGTGTCAGGTTTTTTTGTTAGGTATTATTGTTAGGTTTTTGGGAAAATTCTTGATTTAGTCGCCACGCCGCGCCGCGCTCTGAGTCCGCGAGCTTATTAAGCTATTGCATAGCTTTTAAGCTATGCAATAGCTTAATAAGCTCGCTCTCCATTATTATGTGACTTAAATATAACTTAGTGGTGTACTATTCAAGCACTATATTATACTACCTGATCCGTCGTTGATTAACGTCATATTGTTATTACTACGAACAAGAAATAATAAGCCCTTTTGTAATCCCTCAAGTTTGAGCTTTAAAGCTTAAGATTTCCGAACACTTTCAAAACCATTGTCCCTTATTCCATTATACCTAAGACTCACCACGACATTTTATAAGTACATTAGATTCGCATTAGCCCAACAAGGTGAGATGAGCTCTAAAGAAGATTTTCTTTGCCGTCGAAGGGGAAAATTATCTTGATCGGATAACTACCCCATTTTAATTAACTAGAGGATTTTCTTACATCAGTTGGTTTGAAATAGTGTGTTTACAAGGTATATTTTGTGGTTTACACGGCTTTTACTTTGCGTTGAGTGTTGACCCTACATTTGCAAGATACCATGTTAAAATAATATTTCTAAAAAAATACGTTGCCCCACTCAAGGAATTTCTCTTGTATCGTGGATGCGTTTACACTCACATACACTAACGCCCAGACCCAGAACAACCATTCGTAAATCATGCAGATATTTGCTCCATGCGGGAATCGAACCCACGATACACAGCACAGCGTGCAATAGTGACGCCGTTTTGAATTTTTACACAATCCTTTTTTTGTTATCTTGGTAAAATCATCAAAAATGAGTCCTTACACCCAGGGCAGAGCACTGAAGACTGTCAGACTTGTACTGACTAAAATCCACGGTGTCCTTCAATAGTCCTACACGTTCCAGGGTCACGATAATTCGTTTGTCTCACGACCGACTTTAACACCGTCTTTAAGGCCACGTAATTCGGAATCAACCTATTTTTGATTCAACGGCAAACAATCAAATATTCGTTTTTCGATCTGAAAAAAATGTATGTTATAGTTCAATAAACTGTCTATGTTATTTTCCAGTTGAAAACGCGATATTTATAACTTGACTCGATCAAAAAAAATCGCGAAAATAGAGATTTTTTTAACGTTTTTTGAGTGGTACTTGAAGTAGATCAAACTTTTGGTCCTGAAGAATATATCAATAAATAGGTAATGATGTTTGTCAGAACTTTATCAGGTTACTTTTTCATTTAATAACAATTTTAATTTATAAAAAGACGTCAATATGTTTGGGCACATACGCCGTTTTATTCTAAGCACACATTCACTATCGTCCTCTCATCTTTTGCCTTTCAAAAGTAGTGTCATCACTGTCGCTCGTTGACGAATCAGTCAGCCAGCGTGGCTCTTACAGACTAGACCTATGACACTTTTTTTCTGATCGGGGCTGTCAGATTTTCGTAATAGAAAAATTGGAAATTGAGAAAAAGATAGCGTAGGCTTATTGATTATTCAAAATATGTTTAGGCATATATACGCTGTGTTTAATGGGACCTGATTAAACGGACATGGCTGTAAAATAGACCTATAAACTTTCTATTTTCAATAACATATTATTTTCATTAATAAATATTGAAAAGAAACCGAACTTACTGAATTTAATTGCAGGAAATTTCTGACGCACAGACATTCTTGATGTACGGAGCAAATAAGGGATTTGAGAGAATGAGAATTTTAGAATACGTATAATATACATTACGAATTGTTTCTATCAATATAATAAATTACTCACAGGTACCTATATCAATGTTATCGTGATATCGTAGTACGGTTCTTGTTCATCGTTCTGCAATATTTTGCATTCTCCATCGTCCAATACTTTTGGATCTATATAACATTTCACGTGAACTATTCTTATTAGTACTGAATTTCAGTCAACAATAATTATGTAACTGAAAACAACCACTAATGGTATCGAATTGCAATATAGGATAAGATGCACTTCACTTTTATTATTATTTATTTCATTTCGTCAAAGATTTATAACAATTTCGAAGAAACAGGATTAAAATAATTAAATGAAAATTACTGTATTGTCAATATTTTGAATACTTCAAGATTACATGTCACCCATGTCACCTACAAATAAGGAGTAACACCCACAACGCTGTTAAATATCGCATAAAGCTCCATTCTCACTAGCGCTGGCGCTTTTTGGACGTAAAAAAACGCAGAGTTTTAACAAAAAGGTACATAAAATTGAACTTAACTGTCACCGCCTAGCATTTAAAATCAAATGGAGTTTGAACAAAAACGCCGCGTTTTATAATCGTTGACGTTTGAACAGATACAATATGGGAATACATTTTTTTCTATTTCCCATGCCCAGAAAAAAACACTTGTGCGATTGGCCACAAAGTACTGCGAATGCGATGAAAAATCGGTGGTTGTTGCTCAGTCTCACCATGTGTTCAGTACAAGTTGTTTGTCGCTCTATTTAATTTTTTTTTGCGACGTGGTTGAAAATCATAATTATCTAAGACCAAATGTACAATATTGTTTTTTTTTTTAAGAATTTAGACGTACTTGTCTAGAATATAAAGAATAATTAGTAAATTAAAAAAAATAGTGATCGTGATTCAAGTTTTGTGGCGCGTCCACAATCTGTTTTACTAGGAATTAGCATCGCCTAAACGACACTGCATTAGTTTCATAGAAATTACTCTTTTTAATATTGTATTTAGTAATAGTTTTTCTAAATAATAGCAATTTTATTTTTACATGAAGTGTGATATTTTATCCTACAAAAAAATGGGAAAGGCACGTTCGCGGGAAATTTATAATTTTGGTTGCTCTAATAGAACGAATAGAGGATGACACTACCATCATTTACTTCATTTAGCCAGCTGCTAAAGTGCAGCAGTAACAAAAGTTCTCCATCTTGTTCTGATTTCCCGCCAGAAACGTTAAGAAGTCTTTTTATGGCGATCGGACAAAAAACCTGCAATTTTGTTGTATAATAAACAACAAAATAAAATAAAATGTGTTTAAAATTTATATTTTAAACACATTTTAGGAATAATTTGGTGTTGTAATTTAAATGCATAATAGAATTAGAATAATATAAATTCCATATTCTTTGTAGTTTTTTTTAATAAACATTTATTTATCGAAGTTCTAATTTTGATAATGTTTTTCCATGCATCAGTGAAAAAATTGTTCTTAAATTATACACAAAACATCGTATGATCATGATGATGATGAATTGATGATAAAAGAGATAAAAAAAAATGTTTTTAAATTCAAATCAGTAAATGTTTTATTCGTAAAATGTGTACTGGTACACACCACCAGATGGTGAAGGGCGTCCCGCTTTGTGAAAATGTGAACGCATGTTAATAAAACGCTCCGCTCGTGTGTTTGGGGCATTATAGATAATTGGGTATTGTCATTTTGGCATAGTATGCCAATGCTCATAAATTTTCTAAAAAATAGTAGTTTTTTTTTTGTTATCTGGGGACATCAAAATCTGTGTCAAAATGTTATAAAATATATTTAGGTCTGTGAATGGACGAATATATTTATAAAATATTTGTTTGCATCAACAGGTATTTATATCATTTTGTATTCGTAAATGCATTGACATCCTTGTGATAAAATATTTCTACTAGAGTAATAAATGTATTTTGCGTGAAGGGAACACTGTATGAAATATTGAAGTTTTAGAAATGAAATACATAAAACTTAGGTTTTCAATAATTTCGCGACAGTGGCGCTGGTGGCGGGGAAATCGTCAAACTTTCCCCGCTCGTCGGACGTCGATTTTGCAAAATATGAGAGCCTTAAATTAATTTCAAACAGCGACACAATTGCTGCAAAAGCTTTGCAATGAAAAAAGCAAAAGAAACTTCATAATAAAATAAAAAGTAAACTACTAACTGTAGCAGTAAAATTCTTTTACTTGACTTTTACTACAGCCGTTTAGTTGAACTTTAGCTTGTTATAAAAGTAGTTCATATTTAACTTACTACCAGTTGTTACCCACAGAGTTTTAAATTAAAAACTGTGCAACTTTTGAAGAAAGATAAACGTGATACCACATAATTATTGTGTTATGTTCATAAGCACTAGTGATTATTTATAAAGTTTGTCAATTGTATCGGAACGTTAGGGTGCTTGTACACGGCGCTTGTAAGCCGCGCAAGTAAAGATGCGGGTTACCCGCGCGAGTAACATGCGCAAGCTACTTGATCAAGCTACCCGCGGGGTGCGTGTACACGGCGCATGAAGCTTGAGCATGTTGAGGCACTTGCGCGGATTACATGCGCCGTGTACAAGCACCCTTACATTTTCTTTTACAAAACAATCAGCCAGTCATAATGACAATAGGACAAAGAAAGTGAGAAAAGAATACTTATCGTTAGCGTTAGCGTTATCGCAGTCCTAAGCAAGAGACATTTATGTATCTATTTTTTTTTAAAGTTGCATCACGCACTAAGAATTTCTGCTGTATCGTGGGTGCGTAACACAAATACCCAGACCCTGAAAAACTATTTGCAGATCAAACAAAACATTTGTCCGTGCGGTGATCAAACCCGCGACACGTTGCGCAGCAGTCGAAGTCTGCTCTAGAATTAATCTACTTATTAGGATTAACTTGTTTTTAAAATCAAGTAAACAATGTCAAGTAAAGAACCTAGTTTTAAAACTAACATAAATAACCTATTGTTATAAATCTGGAGCACCGTTTTGTTACAAACAATTAGCATAAAAGCGCACACGTGATTTAGTGCTACGGCTTTTTATCAACCTACGAGACAAAGAGTAGACTAAAATTACAGAATTGATTATTCAAATAGTCTGTTTTTTTAGTATAAATTAAGAAAATAATGGATGCAAAGCCCCAAGCTATGAGTGACGACAGGATTCAATGTAAATTTATAAAAATGGCTACCGAACTAATAATTCACCACCCACAGAAGATTTTTTTGATGTGACAGTAACCATTCGGTTCATTGCGATAGTAATAATGGTTTCACTGTTGGGGATCTTTCCAAATTGTATCTTTATACAAGGATATTCTTATCTGGAACATAATTACGTATTTATTGTTATCTCAGTACCTCAAACAATAAAAAAATAAATACGATCGCAATTTCATGTATCTAAACATGTCCAATAGCTTAGTTCGGTCTAGCAAATACAACATGACATGTCTGCGCTATTTATTATTTTAGTCTTGTATTGTACTCAATGCTTCAGAGTTGACACAATAATTTACACACGCTATGTTTAACAAGTAAACAATTAATTACATATTATACCTATCTGACTGATCTGTTGGTCTAGTGGTTAATGACCCTGACTGCTAAGCCGTAGGTCGTGGGTTCGATTCCCACCCAGGACAAAAATGTTTGTGTGATGAGCACGATCATTTGTTCTGTGTCTGAGTGTAATTTATCTATAATATGTATGTCTTTAGAAATATATAAGTATGTTTATCAGTTGTCTAGTACCCATAACACAAGCTCTGCTTACCTTGGGACTAGATGGCGTTGTGTGATAGTTGTGGAATATACCTACGTTTAGCCCCTCTCCTCTCTTAGAGGGCCAAAGCCTGTCGGTGTTGCGGGATTATCTCATCAGGTAACCGTGACCCTGGAACGTAAAGGGCTATTGAAGGATCACCCTGGATAACTGTCAGAATTATTTAAAAATTGTACCATGTAAAATAAAGTTCCTCTCCTTAGTTTTTTCTGTATCGTGGGTGCGTTTCCAAACATTTAAACTCGCATACACGAACACTCAGAACCAGAACAAATATGTTTCTCACGGAAATCAAACCAACGAGACGCAGTGCAACATTATAGTTAACATAAAATTTATGTTAAATATTTATCGAAAAAACTTAGGTACAGACACACTTCGAAGGTTTCCTGTTGGACATCTATAGGGGAGGCCTACGTTCAGCAGTGGACGTCCTACGTCTGGGCTGGGATGATGTTGACCTGTTATGATGATGAAGAAATGTAAATGTAGGCACTAAGGTTAGTTATTTGCTATGTTTCCTGTCAACTTAACAAGTTTATAAACAATGTAAAGCTTTCTAGGTGACCCCACCGCACGCCATAGTGTAGCATAGTGCAGTAAAATTAAAGGCTTACTCCAAGTGTGTTAGTGGGGGCGACAGCACTTGTAGCTAAAAGCTCAAAACTCAGCCCTCTGCATCAAGTATTCAAGTGGCACCGACGACAATGCCACACACCTGACGATGATGGGATGACGCAAGGTACAAGAGTTTACTAGTGAAGCGTAAAGATCAGGCGTTTTTCCATTTGACGGCACGGCAGCGGTGACGGCAACGGCGCCGGCGTAGTGACGGTGCGGGGAAGCAAAATGTATGAACGGGCCGGCGGCGCCAGCGCCGGTAAGTGCAAAAGCGAGCCAAACGTTTTCATAAATTTTTGCTCCCCCGGCACCGGCACGGTGCCGTCGCCGTTGCCGTGCCGTCAAATGGAAAAACGCCCTATTACATAGTACTTAATATGCGCTTTGCTCTTCAGATATCATAGGCCTTATCATGATTTTTCAGTTATTCTGACGTAAAGTAAACTGGAACTTTGACATTTTCAAGTTGACGAATTAATTACAAGGAAGAAATTATATCTTTCTGCGCACACCACAGGCGCTGTTTCATTTTTCCATACAAGAAACACTGTAAATCTACACCACCACAATCTAACCAGTTAGACGCTGTAAAGTAAAATAGTAAAAACACGTGATAAGGGTAAGGTCAGTAGTTTTGATGACACATTCAAGGTGAAATTATTAAGTACTATTTCTGGTAAGCGGAACGAACGCAATTTACTGTAATTCGAAAGATCGATGTTCCTTTTTTTGTGAAGATTTAGACAATGGGCATTCCACTGATTTCAAACTTATTAAGCCTCAACCTCTGGAAACTCAACTGGAACAAGACTTCCATCAAACTTACTCGCGAGAAAATTATCAAGTTGTTTCTCGAATATGCGCTTTTTGAATTGGACAGCAAAAAATTATGCCATAAAGTCAATTTTTTTTAATAATCTTGACTGAAAACACCGTTGTCAGCGTACCTACAGGTATGACGTCTGAAAGTCAAAATAGTTTCAGTGTGGGAAAGAGACAGAGCTATACAAGTCGTCTAGCGCTATCACGTTCCCTCACTAGAACTACTCTGGCTTTAAAAGCTCATGGTAGGCCACCAGGACGGGAATTCACGACGCAAATCCAACCCTAAACGGAACCCGCTATTCTCTCACGTCTTGCGCCATAAAAACCCCTTTGTTTGGGGTCCGCAGTTACACAGGGTGCCAGGTGCGTTCCCGGCCCAATCAAGGGACGACAAATTGTTACAACCAGCCCTTTGATGATGTTTGTCTCGGCCCAACATCGGAATGCCATACGGAGCCGCGAATTTTTCGCATTTTTTGGGTTGTTCCACCTGTGAGCTCGATGAATGTGGATGAAAATACTGTATGTTCTTGGGCTGTAAATAGATTTGCCATTATTTTGTGGCTTTTGTTGTGGTAGAGGTCCTTTTCATTTAACCTTCTCTTTTCAAAACGTGTTGTGCAACCATCTATGTATTTCAATGGGTTGCCCCATGTGAGTTGGGGTCAGCGCAACGCGTTTGAGGACACACAGGTGGACAATGACGAAGTGTACAATCTTATATCAGTCCTTTAAGTCCGTCTGTTATGCAAGAAAAATGCAAGAAAACACTAAACATCAGGGTACTGTTCTGTCATTTTATAAGAGACTGGAAGCTTTACGCCAATTTAGTTGGGATCAAACTAAACAGAGGCTCTAGCCCGAATTTTACGTATTTTACAGTAGCAGTAGCAAGTACTGCTAAATACTTAAAGTTCGTGCTAGGGAACTACTTGAAGTATTTTACGACGTAAAATGTATGGACAATTGAAAAGCGACTGTTACACATAAAACTACGAACTAATTTTACCCATCAAATTAACGTCAATGTTCACGTTTACTTTACGTCAGAAAAACATGAAATCTTATACTACGGCTCCCATTGTGGTAACAAAACGTGATACCTAGTAAAGAATCTATTTATTTTGGTTTAATTTTGCGCAATCCATTTTAACGTTTGACCTCAAAAACTAGTCAACTTCACTGTTATAAAACCATTAAAATCTCTTACCACATAATGCACTTTACTGACCATTACTTTCAGCACAAAAGGCTATCACGACTGAGTTTAAAGAAAGAATTTAGTTTATCACCGAGCCAGCTAGCGAGAAATGTAATTCATGTATGGATATTCAGAGAGGTGCTATGAGTATGAATAACGAAATAGAGCGCTATAAGAGGATCTACAGGTTTTATCTAATATTTGATCAATACTCTTTCTTCTATGATTTTTCTATAAAATTGTTCATAATTTAAGCCAAAAAACTTTCACAACTAGACTTTTGCCGTCACCAAAATCATCATTCACCGACTACTTATTGTTACAAATATAAAATGTTTTTTTTTTTTTTTATTCAATACATTTTTTTTTATAAAAAAAAAATACAGTTCTCCAGGGTCGGGAACAGGATACGGGCTGCCGGTGGTCAGGCCGCCTGAGAGAGGAACCTCCTAACAATACGTGTCCAGAAGTACTGCCTTCGAATCAGGTGCATGATCCAGTGAAGCATCAAAAACCAGGCCAAGTGATAGCCTCCTCATATTTTTAGGGTTCCGTAGTCAACAAGGAACGCTTATAGTTTCGCCATGTCCGTCCGTCCGTCCGTCTGTCCGCAGTTTAGCTCAGAGACGCACAGTACTAGAGAGCTGTAATTTGGTGTAAATATACGGATTTGTTGTGCCGAAAAAGTGGTAAAATAAAATCTCGCAAAATATTTTTTTTTAGGGTACCTCCAGTACTTACACGTAAAGTGAGGATTTTTTTTTTTCTCGCGTACCCCCTAGTGTGGGGTATCATTAAATAGGCCTTTAAAAAATAATGATAGTTTCCATTAACAATTTTTTGATAAAAAAATTCGTTTGTGAAATATTAAGCTTTAAAGTGCTTAATTTTGCTCGATTCGAGTGTCCCCCCCCTCTACCAGCTAAACAGTTATGTTTGGGGGTGTGAAAAAATTCACAATAGTAGTATATATAACGAAGTTTAAAAGAAAATTATCATGACTAAGTAGGCTTTACAACTTTACGAGTAATAGTCGACCAACTTATAAAATGTACTTGATATCATATTTTCTTAAACAAAATGTATCGGAGACAACTGCGAATGTAAGTTTGTCAACTTTATTTTTACAGCTTTTATAGGTATGTTTTTTGGGGATAGGTAGGTTTTATCTTCAACTATTTTTAACTAAATTCAAAAAAAGGAGGAGGTTCTAAATTCGTTGTAATCTTTTTTCTTATGTATTTTCCCCGATTTCTCAAAGACTCCTGGACCGATTTTGAAAATTCTTCTTTTTAAAATTAAATTCAGCGAATCAGTTTAGTTAGTTCGCATAAGTATTTTGATGGGCAACTACGGAACCCTACACTGTGCGTGGCCCGACACGCACTTGGCCGGTTTTTTATTATTAGGTATTAAAATGATGTGGAATTGATGCAACTTTCGGCTACTAGAAAAATTAAAATGGCGACTAGCCTCTGCTTCTTAGCTAAGGTATTATAATTATCATCTGTAGCCTTGTCACAAGATTTCAGTATAGGAAACGTAAAGTAAACTGGTTGTTAATTTGATGGAATATTGCGATTGCGAAGCTCGTGCTACCTCAAACTCTGTCAAATCAAATTCTGCAGTCTCTGTAAGGCTCGGTCCTCATAAAAAAGACGAGGACGCGTCGCGGACGTGCGAAAATGTACGAGAGTCGCGCGCGCCCGCGCCCCGTCTCTACTTTATGTTTTACGTTCTTTACATTTTGTATGAAAGAGACGCCGAAGAGACTTAAGTGCCCCGTCTGCGTCTTACGTTTTTGCTATGTGGCCCGCGCCTAAAAAATACAGAAATTTTTGTCAGCCAAACCGACGTAATCCGACCCACCACTCATGACTGTCATTAATTTCGAGGTTTTTTTGGTGCAGTTTTCTTTTGTTTTACATTAAAATTATGATATGTTGTCTTATTCTTACGCTAAAGGTAGAACAAGATAGGATGTAAAGCAATGTACCGATACATTGTAAGTTCCTTGTTTCAATGTGCAAGACTTCCACGAACATGTTACATGAATCTTTTAAACTTCTTATAAACCGAAGCAAAGAATTTAAAATAACAACACTCTTCGGATTTTTATTGAAATTTGTAAGTGCATCATCGCTTCAAACGCGAAACGTGATTATAAATTACTCATCTTGCTTCTTATAACTATTACAATAATTGCATTTTTAAGGCCTTTTGCTCGTACATACAAAAACTATTAAACGAATTTGAATGAATTTTGGTACACGGATAGTTTATACAGAATGAATTTTTCAACTGGGCGTTGATGGCTGTACCCGAAACTACATTATGAAGAGTATAAAACACGTTGAAAGGAGTCTCGAGGCCAATTTTGACGACAACTAAAACTGCATCATTGGATTTTAGAAAAATCAATAATCTCAGCCAGGAATCGATCAGCTGATTTTGGAAAAAAAAAACACACCCTATATTACTACACTATTCGATAGTGTTGCTAATAAGGAACAAATTCTGGGAAGTAATCATGTACGGCAAACTACATACAGGGTGTGATTTTTTTCCAAAATCAGCGGGTTCTATTCCTGGCCAAGATTATTGAATTTGCTAAAATTCAATGATGCAGTTTTAGTTATCGTCAAAATCGGCCTGGTGACTTAATTTCTTTCAACGTTTTTTCCATATTCCTCATAATTTCGGATATATAGGCATCCACGCCCTGTTGAAAAATTTACCCTGTTTCAGTTATAAACTAGAAAACTAACTGCCACACTTCTCGGGAGCAACGCTATGACTATAATCTAGTTCGGTACTTCATATTTCCAAATAATTCATCTGATTGATTTATTCCAAAATTTTCTAATTAAAGGACATTTTACATAACCTTATGCTTGATATACTCACAGTTAGTTCAGGTAGGTCTAAACATTAATTAGAGATAGTATTTGGATGAGTGAACACTGGCAGTTATCTATGTGCTACTAACGTCTATCTGTGATCAGTCTTCAGCCTCTGAAGCGTGGTATTACACCAATATCGTCATATAGTTGACCATATGACTATATTGGTGTAATACCACGCTTGAGATAGACCATAAGCTACAAGTAAGACAGGCCTGTTGGTCTAGTGGTTAGTGACCCTGACTGGTATGCCGGAGATCGTGGGTTAGATTCGCACCCAGGACAATAATTATGTTTGTGTGATGAGCAGGATTTGAGCGTTCTGTATCTGGGTGTAATTTATATAATTATAATATGTATGTAGGGTGGTGTGGATGACCGAAATAAAACAACTTCACGTCTTGGAACTTCTTTTTCTTATACATTTCTTAACCGTACGTCTTCACTTGTCTTTCGCTCACTCGCCATTGTTCTCCCCTCTTTATTACACACACACTCTCTCCATCACTCGTCGCTGCGTTCAAGTTTTTTTTTCTTAAAATTGTGATGCATTCCAATTTAACATCCTACATGTATGTATTTAGAAATATATAAGTACGTTTATTAGTTGTCTAGTACCCTTATCACAATCTCTGCTTAGCTTGGGACTAGATGGCGTAGTGTGATAGTTGTGGAATAGTATTATTATTATTATTACAAGTTGACTTGTAGCTTATGGTGTCTATCATGAATGATGACATTCAGATTAATCTTTACTAATAAGGTAGAGTTTATTTATTTATTATCATAGATTTCTTCCAGATACTATTGAAGGAAAGCTTTAAGACTAATTTGGGATTTGGTTTAATTAAATGTAATTAATATTCGTATAATTTTCCTACAAATCCCTATAATATAGTTACGTATGTACCTCCAGTTACATAACAATAATAATAACAACTAATTACTCACATAATAGCACGTAAATTAACGTAGTCATTGTACATGTAATAAGTTTACATTAATTTTGAGGTTCAAAGGGCTAGACTCGACAATTAAACTAACCTTTGATTAATATTCAACCCAATTTGACATTAATACAAGATTTTCACAGAATAATATTAATCTAAGGAATTAATCAAATGGACAAATCGCAGACTGTCTACAGACTGGACATTTAAGCTCTGTTGTTTAATCAGTGGTTAAACTAACAATTAGTTAAACCCTTTTCATTTGTTAACCACTTATTCAAAAATTTATGGAATTTAAAAAAAATAGTTTGATTAGGTAAAAATATCGTCCTAACTGATCCTTTAATACATCATTTAACTGACAGTTATTTTTGACTGTAATCTTTTACTTTATCGCACCAAAACAAAACGTTCAACATTTTACACATTTTAAAACACATAAAAATACACAAACACGCCAAAGAATAAAAATTTCTTTTCCTTTGTTCAATTTTGCTTGCATCTTCAACTCTTTTCTGATCTGATTCTAAAAATCTGCCTAAGATAAGACATTATGCGAATTTTAGCTTAAAATAAAATGTTTGTTCAGTTGTTTGTTCTGTAAACTTAATAAATACTGTTCAACTAAATTGATTCACCTTGACTGAAAGGCGTCGAAATGGGAGGTTTACGCCAGCCTGAAAGATATTATTTTTTATGAGCACACGTTTTAATTTTGTTACTTCATCCGAATTAAAAACATAAGTGGGACATGCGTGGATGTCGTTCTACCAAGTCGATCTACCATTATTTTTTTTAGCGTGGTAAAATCATTTATTTATTACATTAAATAGAACGGCCGAAACCAATTATACTATTTAATCATATAACAATAAACACAATTTAACAATTTTTACCATACTTTCATGCATTCTTCTCACAAAAAGTCAAACATTCCAACAATAACAACTTCCATTCATCCGCAAACAAATCAAAATCTGGGTTTGAGTCCAGGAGATCATCAAATGTGTCCTTCCACTCAGGGCAGGGGATTTGGTCAGACTTGTACTGACTAAAATTCACAGTGTCCTTAAATAGACCTTTATGTTCCGGGGTCACGGTAATGAGATAAGTCCCGCGACCCTGGCAGGCTGGCCCCGTCACAATGCTGACAATCTTTGAGACGCGCGTGGAACACAACGTGCCGTCGAGTGTGTTTCTTAGCACAATCCTTAAGCAGAATGAGTATGCCATCCAAGTATTCTAGTTTAAACCACATTACAGTACAAGAGATCCTGAAATTATTAAATCTGAAAGTTGACGTCACATATCCGAGGCGAAGTCTCCTAGATTCCCCGCGGGAGAGTGGAGCACAAACTGAGTTTCCTCAATATCACATATAACATGCAGGATACGTTATTGAATAAACTAAACTGTTTTCAGGATATGGTATAAGTAAAAGTTTTGTTAGAAGAGTTTATTATTCTCGCTTTTGTACTGAAAATCTTAGTTAATATTTTTTCCGTGGGACCTAAAAATACCGCTAAATGCACTTTTTTCTGTTTTCAGTCATTTTCTGGTTTGAAAGACTATGCCTTTTTTTCTGCTATGACTTTTTTTAATCATCAAATGAGTCTTCCCGCCCAGGGCAGAGCGGAAGAGACTGTTAGACTCGTACTGACTCAAATCCACGTTGACCTTCAATAGCTCTTTACGTTCTGGGGTCACGGTAATTCGTGAGGCCAGCGACCCCGGCAGGCCTTGGCCCTCTAAAGCCCCGTCATTATGCTGAGACTCTTTGAGACGCACATGGACAACGCGCAGTCGACCCCGGGTCGACAGCGCGGTCCATGGTCGGAGAGCGAGTCGCCCATTACTCGCCGCAGGCATGCTCGCGCCACGGTGGCCGGAGATCGTCTGCCGACGTCCGGCGCCATGGGCGTCTACCACTGCGGCTGGGATGAAGGGAGGACGCTGTCCTCTCCCTCACGTGAATCACCTCCTCTTTCGCGAGCATGACTGCTTCGCAGCAGGAGGAAACTTATCTGACTTAGTATGCTTTTTTAATTATATTGAGTGAAATTGAGAATGGCCTGTGCCTGCAAGTTTTTGCTTAACTTACCCAGAAATGAGGAGGTTAGTGTCCCAGCAGTGGGTTATTATATAGGATGCTAACTTAGAATCATGTGCTGTCTATTTGGTGCCCATTATAATAGGCTAGTTGCCTAAAAAAATGTAATTAGTCCGTCTTTGTGATTATTAAAAATAAGGGACACGTATTTTTTTATTTGTAAATTAGACCAACAATGATAAGATATAGCCTATTAAAGTTACGTGTGACGTCACGATGCGTGGCATTTTTCGCGCAGAGTGACGTCACAGGTAACTTAAATAGGCTATTATCTTTGTTCATTTTTATTATCTACGTGTTCAATATTTTATTTATAATTCAATACCGATGATGCAAAATGATTTTGGTTTAGGACTTAGGTACACGGTTGGCGCAGTGGCTGAGCGATTGTCTGTTGCGCTGAGTGTCACGGGTTCAATTCCCGCGTGCAACAAAAAATATTTTTATATACAGGTTTCTAGGATTGTATCTGAGTTTAAATGTTTGTAAACTCACACACAAGAATAAATTCTAGTATGGAAAAAAAAATGGACTTACGTAATCTTTGAATATCCAAACAGTAATGTAATATTTGTTTCTAAAATTCCATTTAACCCACGTAAAGGATACAGTCCTTTCAAATTTATGTATCCTATCATTCGTATCGCGCAGTACCCTTACGTAGGTATATTATAGGGTTACCTTATACCTTATGTACCTACTATGGTACTTGTATACCTGGTACATGACTTGGGCGGGCCTTTCGCTCAGGTCGATCGCGATATATTGCGATTTAAACTTACTCCGGCGCTATTGAGGACTCTATGAACGTAATTCCCTCGACATTATGCTTTAGGGTGCTTGTACACGGCGCATGTAACCCGCGCAAGTGTCTCAAAATGCTCAAGCTACATGCACCGTACAAGCACCCCGCGGGTAGCTTGATCAAGTAGCTTACGCATGTTACTCGCGCGAGTAAACCACAAACCCGCACCTTTACTTGCGCGAGTTGCATGCGCCGTGTACAAGCACCCTAAATGTCGAATTATCAGGGGCGTTTTTGTCGATTTTTAAAATAGTTGACGATCACCAAGCAACTCAGTATTTTGTGATCGTGATTTTTAGTCGACAAAACAATATCGCATCTATTTGTGTTTTTCTTTTGTTTTTATTGCTTTCTTCTTTTATTGGAGAGCCAACGAAACGGTTAATACTCGTAGTGTCGCGCAAGTTGTAAGGAAGTGCGATTAAAACATTCGCTGTCTTGCTCATAAAAATACGAAACGACCAAACAGGAAAACGGTTGCTTTTAGAAACTTTTTCTCAATATCCCCATAACAGTTATTTCGGAAGCTATATTTACTTATACTTGAGTTATCCTAAAGAATTCCCAAGTCGCCCTGTAGCTGACATTACGTCTTCCAAATGGCATTGCCGACAAACAGAGGGGCGACGACGACGGAGGGAAATATCAATCGCTTCAAATTGTGCCCTCCGAGGGAGGACCTTGAATGCCAAACTCACAGCTTGCCTAATGATGCATTACTCAGATTCACCGAGCTCTTACCTATAGATGGCATTATCTATTCTATTTTCCATTCAGACAAAATGAAACTCTATCTTCACAAGTTAGAGTTTGATTTCAAATGGATGTTGGGAGGGTGTTACGTCGTTACTAATACGAGGGCTTGTCATAAGCAGGTTATCGAATGTTCCAACTATTCATTCTTATCGGAACGTCAAATGCAATTCAATATTTCATCGCATTGATGTCGGAAAAGATAATTTTTCTCTCAAGATGTACAATGCTTCTCGATTTTCGATGTTAAGTACAAATCGTTTTATTCTAACTGTTATAAATACTTTTAGAGGGGAAATCATAAAAGCATTGGGAGACTTGCCTTTCAGTTGAGGTCATCAACATTTGTTTGTAAATCAAATAATACAAACAGTTTTCGCAATAATTTTCAATTATTGAGTACTAGCTGTTACCAGTGACTTTACCATATAGATGTTGCCAGCGACTTTGCCCGCCACAACAAAAAATCGGAATAAAAACGATCCTATGTGTCCCGATTCTCGGTGTCGGTGTACCTTATCATTTTCATCCAAATCCGTTCAGAGGTTTTTGCGTGAAAGAGCAACAAACATTCATCCATCCATCTAAACCTTCACGTTTATTGTATTAGTAGGATGTTAGATGCATTAGCATAATACTTGATTGGAAAATCTATACTATCAATTATCATACATTGGAATTTTTGAAATAAAAGTAGAGTTGTATTTAAAAGTTTTCATGACTAGAAAATTTTGTCTGGAAGCGATGTTGCCGGATTGTTTGCATTATATTTATTTCATAACTTTTCTCTTACTATTTGATACAAATCATGGCTGTAGTCGGCGAAGGGTTAAGCAGAGATATACCTACCTACCATCCACATATAGCTATGTTATCTTTAAATCTCAAGTTAAACGGGAGTCGAGTCTATTGCCAGCATGACTTTACTTTTTCACCTATGAAATGAAATGTTGGATCCAAAACATATAATAACTCTTAATTATTGATGTAATAACATTTCAGAATTTAGGAAGATCGTTCTAAATCGCTATAGAAGGTTGCATCAGTCAAAAAAGTCGCACTACAACACAACCAACATCAGAAACAAAATAAAAACCTACACAAAAAAGGACATACAGTCGTACAGACCACAAAACAGTTCCCATCACGCACAGACACTTCCCAACTGCCTGCAGCTAAACCGCGTCTAATGACCGCCTCTTTAAAACAAGACGTGTTTTTTTGTGGAGTATAGGAAGACTTGTATCCCCTATATAGCTTCCCATACTCTCTCTCTCTCTCTCACTAGGACGTAAAGAACACTTGCAAGACGTTCTAAAGTGTTTGAGAAAGGATGGTGTACTTACGAGGCGAGGAATGGATGTATGTACATGGAGTTATAGATATGTTTGTTTGTGGCTGGGAAAACAGGAAATGAGGAGTGGTTTTATTCGCGCATTTTTTGTAAGACTACAAAGCGTTGATCAATTAAAAGTAGTACTTGTATTTTATTTTGAGTGAATCAACAATATCCTGTGGGCAGTTTTCTTTCCAAATATACCTCTTTCACCTTGTTCATTTTAAACATCTGGCCATAGAACACGTTGATTGTGCAAGTGCATGCATTTCCTTCTATGTTGGCGTCTCCTTCCGGTCATATGTCAGTCATATTTATCTGCATCACTTTTCACTCATCCTCTCAAGATGACTAAACATAAGCAAAATCTTGTCAACACACCTTATTTTAATCCACAAAGTTCATAACTTTAGCAATATTAGTACACATACACAGAAATAATTCTGAAAGCTTACTAAACTACAAGCCGCAGTGGTAGACGCCCTCGGCGACAGACATCGCTAGATGATTTCCGGCCAGCGGCGTGTCAGCATAATGACGGGCCCCTCCTTTAGAGGAAAGCCTTCCGGGGTCGCGGGACTTACGAATTACCGTGACCCCGGAACCCCGGAACGTAAAGGGCTATTGAAGGACACCGTGGATTTTAGTCACTACGAGTCTGACAGTCCCTCTCGCTCTGCCCTGGTGTGAGGACTATTTACTAAACAAAAGTTTAAATAAACTCATGATTGACACAACACCAAAATAATCAACACAAGTCAAACCAGCAAACTATTTAAAAATATCACAAGCAAAATATTTGTATTAAATCCAGGTATATTTCCACAGAAAGGCACTCATAAGCTGCTATAAAAAGAACAACTAAACAGACGTAATGTTACACGAGACCATGAAAACATAGTTATTATTTGAGCGGCTCGGATATCTAAGCGGCTTATGTGGAAAAATCAATTTCGTTTGTCGTTGCCACTAGGGACACCATCAATTTTATATCGAACATTTATATACGTGACTGTATGTACGTTGATATTTTTATGATAATACTAATTTTGCCAGCGGTTTCACCCGTTACAACTCGAAAATTATTCAACGGGAACATGAATTTGGCATAAAAAGTATCGTATGTCCAAGTTATAAACTATCTGTGTACCGAATTTCAACAAAATCCGTTCAGTAGTTTTTTCGTCAAAGAGGAACAAACATCCATATATCTATCCTACAAGAAGGAGTCGCTAGTAATTGGTATAGCAATTAATAGTTCTGGGTAAAAAATACGTAGATAATACCTATCTTTTTTCTTTTTAGCGTGGTAATATCATCAAATGAGTCCTCACACCCCGGGCAGGGTAGGACGTACTGTCAGACTTGTGCTGACTAAAATCCACAGTGTCCTTCAATAGCCCTTAATGTCCCAGGGTCACGGTAAGGAAATAAGTCATTTTTGGTGACGCTCTTTGAGGTGCGCGTGGAACACGACGCACCGTCGACCCGGGCGCGGTCCATGGTCAGACAGCGAGTTGCCCTTTACTGGCTGTCCGCATGCCCAGATAATACCTATCTGAAAAAAAATAGAGTAGTTAAAAGAGACGAGTATTGAGTTGTGTGTTTTGTATGTACGAATAATATCACATGCTGATTCCTAGAAATAACAAAATATAACCAGCGATGTAACATTATCCTACAGATTGAACAAACATTTGAATCGCCACTAAATGATTACCATCACTATCTTGATTTTGAACCTGTATGAAAACTTTCATTTTAACTCTTCCAATAATGATTTTTTTTTATTAGTAACAATCCTGAATCAATGTTCCCCTAACATTGCCACCGCACAGTCGCTACTTGTGTCGAGTGTCGACAGAACTGAATTACGAATATCTCTATATTATTTAAAAATGATGCGTTTAAAAAAATCAGTCATTACTTGATGGCTATTGATGAAAATGTATTAGTCCGCAGGTTATACACCGTGACTTTTTAGTCGTCTTACAAAAAGGGTCCACTTAATGTATCCGACCTAAAATACCTCTAGGCAAGTTATTTTTTTTTTAATCGTTAATAATAATTTTTATTTTTAATAAATAGGTGCATTAGAAATATGAAACACCCTGTTAAATGTTTACATAACTAGCTGTAAAGTATACCTACCCAGCGCAATAGTCGGGCAGATCATTCTATCTCCATTTTCTATGAGACAAGGGTGTTTCTAACTACACCTTGCGTCATAATAACGAATTAAAATTTTATTTTAAAAATTTTCAAATCTCTTAAATACCTATTTTTTTATTATAAACGTGTTCTAGTCATTGGGTACATGAACTGGGCTGCTTTTGTAAGACGACTAAAAAGTCACGGTGTATATTATAGATAAGGGGAAGAAGAAAAAATTGCTTATTGCAGATCTATAATTTACAAAATAGTACTAATAATTTTAGATTAAATTCGTTTCTATATAACAAAATCAGAATTAACATAAGCTTTTCAGTAGCATTTTACAACCTTTTTTAAACGTTTCTACCATCGTTATCCCTGAAAAAAAATTACGCTAAAGCTTCCAGATAACCTTCGTTTCAAAAGATTAAAAAAGTCATATTTTACCACGACTTCTAATAAAACCTTTCCGACCTTTCCTGTCGCCTAATTACGCCTTGAACTGAAATTTTTGAAAAGGCTAAAAAACCCTATATTTGCAATGACGGCTAATAAAACCTTTTGTACCTTTACCAACCGTTAATTAAAGGCCTTTTTGAAGAATTTGGGCAAAATCTGCCCTGATTTTGCCCAGTAACAATCCGGGCAAACTATCCGAGGTACCCACCGCACATTGTCACCACGTAGCGCGTAACCCTACTTGCGTCGACAGAATTAATTTCCTGGCCTATAACTCTCGTATATTGGACGCGGCCGACAGTCGCGAGTGTTCGCGATTTATAGTCGCAGTGTCGCCTACAGGTAGTGGCTATAGAATTATTGCTAAGCCTTTGTGTTGGACCGCTGGTATTTCTTTGATTTCGGATCTCGTTGAGGGGTATTGGAATGTGTAGTTGGGGTGGATGTTAAATATGTGTAAGGGGTCAAGGTACGCTTGTAAATGTTTTATTGGGCAATTATTGTTCGGGCTTGTATAATCGCGTGTGTGGAGGGAACGAAAGATATTCGAAAGGTGTTATGCAAACAAAATCGTAATACAAAACAAGTACAAAAGGGACTAGGGAAGCAAATTAAACTTGAGGAAAACATAATTTTGCTTGTAACTGTCAATGGGACATGGGATTAAGTCTTGATGACCCATCACACCTAAATAATAAATCAAAATAAGTCTTTAGCTATGTGAGGGCCAAACGCCTTCCAATGTCGCGGGACGGGACTGTCTAAAGAAGTAACCGCGGCTCTGGAACGTAGAAGAAACACCGTGGATTTTAGTCAATACGAGTCTGACAGTCCCTTTCACTTAACCCAGGGCGGGAGGACTCACTTAATAAAGAGGAAATGGGCTTGTGGGGTTTTCAGAAGTAAGGCTCAATTAGCTCTATCTTGAAAAAATCTGCAATCATTTTGGAATAAAATTAAATGTTCTAGTAACCTCTAACTTAAACTACAACAAACTCACGCCCACACGCAGAGAAATGTCTAGCTACCTGAATGAGAACTTCTGGTTTTTGAGACCTTCCAGTTGACTTTACAACATTTCTAGTAATAAATACTAAGTAAGTAGTAGATTGCGATGTGATAGGGTTGCGGGACATATTTATACCGCGGCTCCAGCACACAAAGGGCTACCGAAGGACACCGAGGATTTTAGTCAGTACCACAGGTCAGTACAAATCTGACAGTCCCTCCCGCCCTGCCTGGGGTGGGTGGACTCATTTACTAATTCTACCACGAAAAATAAAAGTAAGTAGTACATATAACAAGGACTTAGTATTTATTACTAGAAATGTTGTAAAGTCAACTATAGTGAGTCTTGCTGTCACGGTTGCAACCAGAACTTCTCGTATACATTTCAGAATCTCTGCGTGCACGGAAATTGCATGGCTAGGTATACCTACAAACCAGATATATCTAACTCCCTATATACCCTTGCGTACCCCTTCGGGAAGCTCAAGCGTGACGCTATGTTATGTTATATTGGCCATCGACGACAGCTACGAGTGTTCGGGATTTATAGCTTAATGTCGCTAGCAGGTAGCATTATAGGGTTATAGCAATAGTAATATTGTATTGCTATAGAGATAGCAATACAATATCATTTTGTATTTTAAATCTATTCGTGTAAGTATAATAATTTGTTAATTAATATTGATACACTAATTGAACTTATGTTTGTTATGGGGCTAACTTAAAAACTAATACTTACATAGATACTACTAAGGGGGAGGTTTATGTTCAGCAGTGGACGTCTTCCGGCTGATGATGATGAACTTAAAAACTACTGTACCGATTTCAAATATTATTTCACCATTGTCATCAAGTAAAATAGGCTTCGCGGAATCGCTGACAAAAGCTATCGTTTGAAAACATTTACACAATATTTTTCATTAAAGTCATCATTGTTTAAAAAAAAAAGGTTTCTTCTCATAACACAATTCTTTACCCACTTACTTTTTTTTAGCATGGTAAAATCAAAATCCACGTTATCCTTCTTTGGCCCTATACGTTCCAGGGTCACGGTAATGGAATAAGTCCCGCGACCCCGGCAGGCTTTGACCTTTTTACTTGGAGCGACTGCCTGATCGAACCTCCACAACCCATTTACTGGGAAATACGATACCCCATTCTACCTTCTGGCATATTATGCTGTGTATATATGTGTAATATTTGCTATATAGCCAACGAAGACATCTATGAGTGTTTCCAATTTATAGCTCAACGTCGACCACAGGTAGCAATAATAGGGTTATAACCGTTTTAGCAGAGCCCCCGTTATGTTCAGATGCGTTCATAAGCATCGAGTGAAGTGGATAGTATTTCTTAAAGTGGCTTTTGTGAGAGAGATTGAAGAATGTAGGGAGGAAGCCTTTGGAATTGGTACTTGAATAGCTGTGGCCAGAGGGTCAGATTTATAGGAAATATTTTTATAAGTATTTCTGTAGTAATCTTTCTGTTAAATCGGTCAGGAATTGAGCCATGATGAAAATCCTGAAAGTCAAGACTTGTGCCAACTTTTTGTTTTTTTTAGCATGGTAAAATTATCAAATGAGTCTTGCCCTTCGTCAGTACGAGTCCAGACTCGTACTGACGAAAATCCACGGTGTCTTTCAATAGCCTTTTATGTTCCGGGGTCACGGTAATGAGATAAGTCCCGGGACCAGACTTATGCCAACTTGAATTACATTTAAAAAACTTTATTAATACACATTGACGATCGCGAATTTTGAAGCTTTTTAGTGTTAACGTCGCCGTATGTTAATTATGGTCGATCGCGTTGGTAAGACGTTTGGTGCAGGTACTGATTCAGCAAAACGCAGGTTCAAATCAAGCTCTAACCTTGTCTAGTTTTAACCAACAATTACCATAACTATAATAGTTTACCTAGCTAATGATCAAACAACCCTAATAAGTAAACAACTCAGAAGCAAATCCAACGAATCAACCAAAACAAGTGACGGTGGGCCCATTATTATTTAGCACCACAAACTAATAACGAGGCCACACTCATCCACATTGAACCAGTTAGTAATGACGTCACACTTACGTACTGCTAGCCAGAACAACGGGCGCGGTGACAAAGGGACCGCCAGTCTTTTGTGGAATCGGAATGTTGATCAAGTAATTAGCAACTTACATAGACACCGTGTCCTTGAGGAACATGAGTGTGTCGTGTGTGGATGTGGTACATTTGTGAACTTAAGAACTCTCTGTGAAGAACCAGTCCAGTGGTTTGTGTGTTGAATTAACCAAATGACAAATTATATAGTCCCTTTCTCTGTTGTATTCTTTTGTGGTGTGGTGTGATTCTTTAAGGCCACTTTCACATTAGGACGTTAGCAGCGCGACAGTAGCGCGGCAGAAGCACATTTCTTCACATTTTATATGAACAGCCGCGCATAAGCAGCGTCTGCCGCGCGACTGTCGCCAAAATGTGAAAGCAGCGTAACGGTGAAGGAAAACATCGTGAGGAAACCGACATGTCCTAGAACCAAAAATTCGAAGACATGTGACATCTGCCAACCCGCACTGAGCCCGCGTGGTGGATTATGGCCCAAACCTCCTCTCACAAGAGAGGAGGCCTGTGTCCCAGCAGTGGAAATATTATAGGCTGATGATGAAGATTCTTTTGTGAAGCTCTGGGTGAGGCGTAAATGCTAAAAGATTTGACCGACTAAAAAATCTCAAGTTCCTTCAGTGAATTTTCGCGACTCTAACAGTCGTTTGCTTTTAAGCAGCTCCTTGAAACGTGCATGGAACACGATGCGCTACGACTCGGGCCTGCTCCATGATCAGACAGCGAGCTACCTTCTTGAGATTTGAACCTACAACCAGTATTTATGAGGCCTAATTACAGACTACTACTAAGGCGCGGACCACATAGAAAAGACGTAAGACGTGCGAAAATGTATGAGAGTCGCGCCCGCGCCCGCGTCTCTTCTGTGTGTTTTACGTCGCGACGCTTCTATACATTTTTTATGAAAGAGACGTCGAAGAGATATTATGTCTCCACCAGGTCTGCGTCTTACGTCTTTTCTATGTGGTCCGCACCTTACATCGACTACTTTTCTAAGTTACCCTTTGGTTTCGAGGAAAATCTATATATTCATATTCTTAGTCATCATATTCTATAGCAAATATGCTCATCTATTTGTCTGAACATGAACGAAGCAAAAGTGGTATGGAAGGATCTCGATCGGTAGCAAAGGGCTCTCTGTTGTATCCATTTATGGCACCTATGGGAAAAGTTTTGTGAAATAAATCTCCATTTTTTTCATACTCGTACAATGATCCAAGATGGTGAAGGGCCTTTCAATCCTAAAGAACCTATGCCTGCCTAGTTCACTCATGACCCACTGGAAAAATAAAAAAAATAAAAATAAAAAATACCATCTCCACTTTACCTTACTTAAACAGTTGAGAAGTAAGGCGCGAACGCAAGTTATCGCAATAAATCTGAACAGTGCCAAGTTTTCATTGAAAGCGAGTAACGCAACTTTGCCTAATGGCGACCGGAGCGATGGAAACGTCTCGAATGATGTATGTGGAGGGAATGTTCTCGAAGCGTTGTTCCAATTCAAGTTTAATTTGAGTAGGTGTTCGTAATTGTTTTGACGTTTGAGTGATGGTGAGTACCTGGGTGTCTAACTGAAGATATCGTATCTTTAGATCAGATTGAAGATAGAAATGTGAAGAGAAACCTTGTCATCCTGTTACAGTGGCCGTGTACAAAAGTAATGTTGGACGCCTTACGGTACGATAGATCTATATGATTTGAAGAAGGTGGCTGTCAACGGAAATAATAATGATTCTTAACAAGCGGTATCGTCTTAAGCTGTAACTGGCATACAGCTGAATCTTGATAAACTGGATGCTGGCCCCGACATAATTAGGAAAATCACAACCCTCCTTTTGGCTTTGCCGTAGTCGGGTAAAAAGTCTAGGCAAACGATATTGATAAGAGTGTTTCTTGAGCGTGTTCGGTCTAAACTATGATAAACGTCATCCACTCCTTAAAACGTCGTATTGCAAAGTCAAATTAATTCACGTTCAATATCGTTGAAATGCTTTTATGAAATGCTACAATATACAGATATGCTAATAAAGCGTTTTAAAATTTAAAACATGTTCCTTTCATTTTAAATAGTCCAAAAATTCATCGCGCCATTTCCCACATTCAAGCTGGTATTAAAACCGTGCTATCATGACAGCAGTAGGTCAGCCTATTCACCATGTTTTCCAAGCCTTTAAAGGGTGAATCCTCCAAACAAAACTGGGAATCTAAATATCCGTATTAAAACCTTTTATGCCCCACCCAGTACTAAAAATAAACATAAAACGGATGCTCTCTCCGAAAAGTCAGGCAGAGGCTTACATAATTAGAAAGTATACACAATTTTACCAGTTTACGTTCAGAAACAACATTAAAACTATTGCCTTAAAATGCACAAACAAACTATAAAATGGTGACCCTTCAAATCGCTGATATTTTCCGATCCCAACACGCTTGCATTAAAAACTGCTGATGAGGGAACTTTGGGTCCGATAGACCTCACATTGGCGTAAGGGAGGGTTGTTTACTCTCAGGGAAGGCTCAGGTGGCCGCACACCGGCAACACTTATACTAATCTACGCTGAGACAAATAGGGCCCTACACGAGGACGACGTGACATAGATCTAGAAAACTGTAGAAAGTACTGTGTACTTATATTCCTTCCTGTTGTTAATGAAGATTTGTCTAGTCTACGGCAAAGAAAGCTCTTACTTTTATCGAAAAGTTAGGGCTTTCTTTGCCGTGAATAGACAACAAAATACGTATTAATTATTTTAACGCAATAACGCATGGGACGCGCATCGTAAAGGTGATTTTTAAGGAAGGAGGGTTCGAATCCCACTCGCAACTGAATTGTTCTTTCCTCAAAAATCATCTTAACAAAATACGTTTTTACTATAGAGTAAAGACGTATTTATTTGTGGTGCTGAAATGTTCAGTTTATCGAGCTCGTTGCGCTCGCTCTTCAGCTATCTACATACAAATTCTCGGGCTCGTGGTTTTCCAACTCACTCAATGACAAAGCGTCACGTGGAAATGGGGAAATGTAAAAGCTGACTACTTTACTGACCGATGCCACAGAGGGATTTTTTTTTTTTTTTTTTAGTGTCCTCTTCAAAATTATGAGCGAGAGAGATTTTCAAGAAAACATGAGTCCCTCTAATCCCTTCCCAAGTCTACTCGTCATCCGTGGACGAACCCTTGAGTTAACGAGTTGCGCGTCATACCTGCAGGTGCGCGGCCTCTGCTCCTCAGTTTAATAGCTAAGTATTTTTACCACGACATGTGGCGCACAACGCAGGAGTGATCCTATTTTTTGGTAAAAAATGTTTATCCACACTTCCAAGCTTGAAACTGTCTCTGCTTATCTATCCAATCATTTTACATCCGCAGTGTTATCATCATTGAGTAACTAGTACTTTTATTCAATGTGTCATGTCCTTTAAAGTACATAGAACATAGTCACGAAGAGAACTGTGTTCGGTCTTGAAAACTTCGAATGATTGTATTCTTTATGACATAGACTTCATACAGAAATAACTAAAAAGAAAAAGTCTTGTCTTCATCAAAATTGTTTTAGTTAAACACTGTTTTAGGTTATCATGGTTTGTTTCACAATTTAAGACGTCACTTACGGGATATCTTCCGTGATTATTTATTATTTTGAGTTGTCGCAAGCGCCATGATCGCAGGATGACAGATATCCCGTGACATTTTAAATTGTTCTAGTTATTCAGATTTTAGCAGAAAACAATAATATATACCACTTCAACCGAATCACGAATCAAACCATTGACCACACATCACAGTACTGTCAACCGCCACCAAATTCAATTAATAAAATAATTTTAACAAGAACTCTCTTTGACCTTTTGAAAACGTTTCTAACTACGCAAAATTTCAAATAACGTTTGAAAAGTTAAACAGGTTGAAAAGTGAAAACTTCTCGAGTTAATATTGAACAAAGTTACGAAGGATCATAATTCTGTGTACCAAGTAGAATGTAACTTGTAGATAATAACTCCATCATTTGATCTGTTTAAATTTCTTCAAACTTCCGTTTAAATTATAACGATAAGTACTTTCGAAGTTATTAAACATAAAGCAATTTAGAACAAGATCGAGATGACTTTTACGAAAGTACATAAATAAATTCACGCCTTAGAGAGTCGGAAAAATTTACAGTGTCCTACAAAAGTGCAATGTCAATGTTATGTAATGTTAAGCAATTTTAAAACGAAACATACTTTTTCATCAATTTTTAACAGACATAGGGGACACCATATAAAAACCAATTCTTTGTTGTTGTTCCCTGTAATTCTTTCTTTATCCACGAGATTATTTTACACATTCAAAAAACACGTACAAACGACCAGCTTGTATGCAGTTCCATTTTATGATGAACTCTGTATAGGTCATTTAAATATTGGTTTAGTATGAGAAGGAAACCTGCATCCGAACCCCTTGCAAACGCAACTCAGCAAACTATTTTGGTTAATTACAGGAAAAGCAAATTAGTATCTCAATCTTAAAACTCACGTACATAAATCCAAAGCGGTTTTACCGCTTAAAATCAGCTAGATTCAGCAGAAAAGTGCAATCTTTCTGATAAGAAATAACTCCGGGGTTATAGTATATCCGAAGATTTATAAAGAAAATAAGAAATCAATAACAACTCATGTAGAACACTGGCCTAGTTTGTATTCTACTGAAGTAATTTCATAACATACAAAGTACATTCCAGAGTCATACCGTTTCTTTCATGATGCAATGGCTGACCCAAAGAAAAGTCGTAAAACTTCAATGCATCCCCAATATGAGATTTTTCTATAGCTGTACATTGTACAACCAATCATAATGAGACCAGTATTATTACTGACTAATATTCTTGTTAAAAAATACAAATATAATACACAACTAGCGGCCCAGTACGTGCTTCGCTACTTTGCATTTGACAGCAAAATCGCCGTTAACAAAATGATCCGCCATTTATTGAATTCATTTGTTACAAAAAAATGTGATAAATGAACAACCGCTCGACCGATTTTATGAAACCTTCACATAAACCATCTACTAAATAGTCCGAAGAAAGCCTAAACATTTGGTTTGGATTGGTGACGGGTTCACCAATCCAAACCAAATGTTTAGGCTTTGTTATAAAATTACAAGGAAAAGTGGTATTGGTTTTTTTATATTAGAGATATCGTAGACTTTGTCTTTGTCATCGTTGACTTAGACTAGAATTAAGAGTGCACCGATTGCAATTTAAAAAAAAAAAACAATTCACTAAACCATGTGAAAAGTGTTTCCGATCTACATGTACTTACTCTCTCTCTACTCTCCCTTCGGTCTTTACTTTTGTGGTGGTATTTGTAAAAGAAATAATAATTAAGCTTCCGACTTAATCACAGCCAAACAATTATCTTTCAATTTCTATCTTCACTTTTTTTAGGAATCATCATGGAATGGAAAATCATGGAATCAGGAATCAGCATCCTGAAAGGATTCACTAATTTTAATTCAAGAAAGTAGATTTCTGAAATAAAATAAAGTCTTCTAAAGCTGCAGTTTCGCGATAAATTACGACAAACTCCCTGCCTAAAAAGAATCCATTTATCTTGTACAATCAAAGCACTAAATAATTAAAACAAATAGTGTGAAAAAGCCAGTGATAGCAGACGCGGTGGGGATCCCCTTACCGTCCGATCTAACGCATTTAATTAAATTTATGACTTGTACACTCGGTTAACTGTACAAGTTCTTGGTAACCTTACTCGACATTAAACAGCGCCTCTATGTCGTAGCAATAAACGTGGTTTTCCCACTTTACATGTAACTATTAAAAGTTAATTTTAGTCTTCAAAATAATAACGTGCCTTTTATCGTGTTTAAAAATGTTTTAATTAACCATCGTTACGTACTGTATAATTTTATTGTTGTTTTTCAGCAGTGGTGGCCGGTACCGGCCTCGACTTACGAGATGTAGTTCGTGGATTTGAATCCAGATGCATTACTTTATGTAGTTTATTTTATTCCCACTGCTCTCAAAACGGTGAAGTAAAACATCGTGTGGAAACAAGCATGTCATAGAACCAAAGATTCGAAGACATCTGACATCTACCAACCCGCACTAGGCTGGCGTGGTTGATTATGGGACTCTCACAGAGAGGAGGCCTGTGTCCCAGCAGTGAGTACATCTACACACTGACGGTGATCGGTGTTTTCGGGATTTTGAAAAGGATAAAGTTCATGGGAAATATTAATAAGTCATGTACGAAAGCGGCTGAGATGACAAATAACCTACTTCTTCCTTATATCAAAGAAGTTAGGAACACATAATACGACAAAGGTCCAAAAAATTAAAAAGAAAATCCGTCCCCGAGCTCGTTTAAGCATTTCCCAGCAATTATTTATTATCGCGTTCAAAGCCGTAATCACAGGGACCCACAAAATGGAGACCAAAATTTACATGAAAAATTCTCAGCGTGCAAAAGGCGGAATCTAAATAATAAATTGTCCATTGTTAGGTGTGGTTTTTTATACAAATGTATATTTATTTATGCAGACAACATAATGAATTCTCCAGGGATGCCCGATTATGCAGATTTTTTTAGCTTGTGCCCTCTGAAGCGGGAGTATTATGAATTGTTAAAGATAATCGTCGGCCTGTGCTGTAACGAGAGTATACGAGCTAAGTTCATGCGTGTTTCAGCGTGTTCTGACAGAATTGTAGAGTAGATTTTACATACTTTATTCGCCCTTGACTCAATTTTCTTCATTACAATGTTGCTAAAGCTTCTAGAGCGGTAAATGTACTCGTAGATTTATCACGTAATTCTGCTAAAGAAGAAACGTTTGCATGGTTATATTTTTGGACAAACTGAATAAATAAAACGTCACGTGTTTGTACAATTATCTACTAAAATAAAAATTAATTGTTGAAATGTATAAGCCGCATATCTTGCGCATGACTAGGACTGCGCTACATTGCATATTCTTATAATTTTTACCTTGTCTAGACGGTAAAAATTATAAGAATATGGTTTGTATGAAAGTTTTTTTTTTCTATTTTTCCTGAACGTTCATATAATTATTAATAAATTTGAATTTTAAAATAAATTGTAATGTATGGAATTGTTTGAACCCAGTCACATAGAAAAGCGAAAGCGATCCGATAGTCTATGTGACTGGCTTCAAACAATTCTATACATTGCCATTACAAACAAAACACCTCGGTTCGCGTTCGCCACGCCTCGCGCCTGTCTGTTTGACAATAGCTTGAAAGTTGACACATTTATTAAAGTGGTGTATTTTCCTACTTATTTTTTAATATTTGTGTAACTGAAGGTATGTTGCACGGATTACAAATAAGGTACTCATCAATTAATTATTATTACAAAAAAAAAACTGTGAATAAAATCCCGCATTTCTTCAATGGAGCATCGTTATCAAAATAGCGCAAATACTCATTAATTCCTAATTTAATTTAATCTAGTCGAGCGACCGTTAAGGAGCTACAACGAGAGATTTAACATAAAATTAGCAGTTTTCAAGTCATTTGCGTCCGTCGTCGTTTCGAACTCGTTTTGAGGTTAAATGTAGAGAAGTGGAAATAAATGAATTTGTTTTGTTTTGTTTTCGCAAACTGTTTCCTTAGCATGAATTTTCAGTATTTGAGACGTAAAGTAAACTGGAACTTTGACAATTTCATATTGACAATTTTCAAGGGCGCTCATTTCAGAGGCGCTGTTCCATTTTTTTATACAAGAAACCTCAATAAACCATGTAAATACTGTATAGTAAAAGAGTGAAAATTCGTGCTAAGGTTATTGTTCTTTTGTTTTGAATTAAAATCAAAATGACGTGATTATTAGTTTACGATTTGAAGTATAGTTTACATCGTAAGAGACTTACATTTTTTTTATTTGCATACAAAATCCTAACAATATTTTTTTCTAGCTTATAATGTAACTTCTTCTAAATGAAATACATAACGTGGGCACGATGAAAGACAATTTATTTACTCAACTCGGCTTTGATATAAAACCGAAAGAACAAAAGCATATTAAAGTTAACTAAACGACTTTTTGTGTAAACTTTTCTGAACACGAATTATTTTATTGTGACATACCAACAGCGCCAACTAGTGTCATTTCCATACACTAAAACGACACTCGTTTGAAGAGTTTCACTGCGAGCTTTCCGACCTTTTGTCCTGCTTTCTTTTCAGTAGTTTCAATCATTTGACATAGATGGCGCATAAGTGTTGCAATAAAACTTTCACTTTAAGTCATAAAATTATGGACATTTTGGCACTTGATCTTTGTAGCAATTTTGAGTCTTACATAATGACTTTTGAACAATTTAACACTTGAACGAATGTTACCATAATTATTCATTTGTTATCGAATAGGGATTGCTGAAAAGGTACCTACTCATTAAATATGTAGGTAGCTAAATAAATTACGATTTTTATTTTATTTTAACATGGCCTCAATGTATTAGCCCAAAGGCGAAAATATGGCCTTAAGATGAAGTAAGCTAAATCTCACCCACCCTAAAATTATCTATCTATAGTTAATGTCTAATACACAACACTATAAACGATTAATTAATTGATTTATTGTACTAACACCAGGTTTAAATTGTTCATGTTTTACTAACAATATATTATGGATTCATATGATCTGAATATTAAAGTGAAATTAAATTAAATATTATTCAGGCATTCCGACATTTTTTCACTCCATTGAGTCACTGCACAGCTGATCACTATAATTTTCCTTCTTCTCAACATTAAGAAGCAATAAGCAGTTCCTAGAAATCGTTTTTAAACAGAGTGTGATGGTCTTATTTAAATAAATCGGGACGGTGTGATTCGCTGAAACATTTTTATTATTTTTAAACGATGTTAGTGGGTAGTTGTAAAACAAATGACACTAAAATGTCTCGTATTTTTTGTTGCTAAACATAAAAATATTTCAAACATTACATACGTAATCGGAATGACCGTATCCTACCGACGAATCCGAAACACGAACCCTGATCGAGTACTAGATTTAAGTTGCAGAAGATTAATCTCAACTTAAAGATGACTCACTGCAAGAGCTAACAAATATTATGTCTATGCACTACTCTGCTTAGCGTAACTATTAGTCAGTAATGATGTAAACGTTGCTTTCATTCAAGTTTATGCAGCATGTTTGTGAGACTTCCAAAATAAAAAGCGAACGTCAGAGATCAATGGGATGGGCGGAGTTATCGTGTGCATTGTTGCACACGGCACGACATTCTTAGGTGGGGTATATTTTGTTGGCGAAAATCGTACCATGTCTTAAAGGTGGATGCACATAGGGGACTCCAAATTTGGAAAGTTAGCACCAACTGTGGCTCGGCCCATTTAGATTATCACAATCTTTTAATTTGCTCTCATTTTCGGAGGAAAACTAAATGTCATACAGCTTCTTTTTCTGTCATAATTTAAAAAGATATTATGTTCATACGTAATATTATCAGTGAGCAAAAAAACAAAGGGTCACTTTCCCATACAAGAACGTTTAACAATGGACACGACTCGCCTACGAATACAAAAACAAGCACACGCGAGCACCTGTTTTCGCAGCAAAACGCTGTTTCAAAAATAGAATTATGCTTGGTTAGCGGAACACATGCGCAAATATTCCCGCCAATTTGTGTGCCGAGACCACGTGACAAGGTTAGTGCGACTATACACTCGCATGAATGGCGAACGCTATTTATTATTCGAATATTATTCGGAGCGTGGGTAGCCAGAAATTGGTGGTAAACAACACTGGAAGCGATGACACGAAGCAAACACCTGGATGGAAAATTAAATACATTAGCATTTCTTGGTCGAAGGTCTTCAAATTACTTATGAGTTTTGGTTCGGTTTGTCAGTTTCTACTATTCTACGAATGTATATTTAAATAGATACATCGTCGTAGTAATACTGTTTGGAAACATACAGCTTTGTTTGCGTTCCGGATAAATCTTCAAAAATAACGGAAGTAAAATTCAAACACAAATCGTACAGTACAATGCTGTTTTTGATTTTTCAGACGTTCAGTTTTGTGAATCTGTCAAAACGTCAAATTCATGCAAAATTACTAAAAAAGTCATATAGATCATTTGGCCTACGCTAAAGACGCCGCTGACAACGGGCTCAATTCATAAAACAAATATTTTTTAAGAGTTTATTTTCACTAGGCATTAGGTTTCTCCCAGAAGCATTGGAAAAAGTTAGCTCAGTATTTTGAAACACATACAAAAAATCCGTGAAGACCTTCACGCTAAAAACACACATAAACAAACTGACTAATATAACTTGTGTGAAAACGTAATCACTTTAATTGAATCGTAGCCAAAGCCGCGCCTACAGCCAGTACAAGACTAATGTGTTAACTTCTTTACGTCTCTCGTGATGTGACGAAGTGGGAGGTCCATTATTTATGATGTGACGTATATCGACGTCACGTCCCGTCGTGTAGTGGACACGATCGCTCACGATCCGATATTTTACGTCATTGTTTACTGAAGGCGATACGATAAACTTGTGTTGATGTTTTAATCGCTAATAAATGTATTTTATTATTAAGTTTTCATGAGTCAATGTCCGGACGGGCTGCTTTATTTGTAAAGGACAACACATCGTTCTAAAATTGAATTTTCTTGTGTCATTGACAGTCTTTACTTTTTTATGAGCTGCTGATAGCTAATTTCGCTGTTCATTTTCATATGTTTTTTTATTCATAAAATATGTATTTAATTCTTTCTTTTCTCTAGGCTTTATTTCATTTTAATATATTAGTTAATAAAAGCAAAAGGGTTTTAAATAATTGTTATATACAGTAAATTGAATGATATATATTTATTTATTTATTCATTAAGATTTTCCAACAGCTTCTGTGTACCTACAGTAAAGTTAAAGTAAAGAATTACAATACGACTATGACTTACACATTCGCCAATTACATTTGTATCTGTTTCTTTTTGTTTAGTCTGATGCAATACTAACTAACACCTGCAAAATATAAAATTCTTGAGACTGGATGCTTATTTTTACAGCTCAAATAAACATCTACCTTTTGCGCCGTAACTAAACAACACAACCCATTCATTGCCAGCATTCTTGGCTAATTTTAACATAAGAAATAGAAAAAAATAGCGAACAGTGCCTAATCTCTTTGGTTTTACGATTTTGCGTTAATACCTCTAGATTTTATACCAAGGGCCGTTTTAAAAATATTAATCGTAAATCAGTAGGAATGTCACTAAATTAGGCAGATTATTGCTTCTTTGTCCGCGCCAGAACATTTCAGCGGTTTCTCGGATTAACGAAGTAATAAAATCAACGAATTCACACATTAACAAACAATCACTTTAGCGTTGTTTTGTCCAAAGTTTAAATAAAACAGACGTTAAGTGCCACTAAACTTAAGAATTCACCAACAATTAAATTTTCACTAAAATAAACCTTTTACGTAAGCCAGATACTGATATCGAAATGTCTGTGGATTGTTAGTGCGGTTTATATGTAATTTATAAATAGTATCGCGAATGAAAATATTTTTCAAGGAATTTTCTCCAGGCTAAAAATAATAGAGAGGTGCGGCCGAGTTGTGTTTGTCTCAATGGTGCGGGGGCTAGAGGGCGCGACAGGCGCCCTCAATGTGAATGAATGTATAACTGGCTGAATGAAAACCATAAAAAAAATTCTGTGCTTTTTTAGTTTTTTTTTTATAAAGTCTACACTGCTTTTCCATTTTTGAAATTAATGTATTCTTAGGCCGTCACCTCGACCCCTACAGTCAAATCTGACACATAAATTGCTCCTGTTAATCGCCTTTTACTCATCCTCTCAACATGATCTAACTAATTAAACGTACACTTTACATTTTTGATACCTTCATCTTGCATAAGGAGACCTACACTGACTTTATAGGTGATGTGCTAAGGCAAAATCAGGTGCATAGTTCTAGCAACCGGCATTCCTGTATTACATGGATGTATGAACCAGGAGGAGGCGAGAGGATCTTTGTAATAAATAATAAAAAAATGTTATGTATTTCAAAGGCTTGTTTTGTAGAAAAACCCTCGTTGGTGTCAAGTTTTATGTTTATTCGGAACAGGCACTACTTGTCAGTGACTTTTTTGTTTTATTCAAGCTTTGGTATACATCTTTGGGATAGCGTAATCTTTTTTTTTATTATACGTAAACAGCTTTAAAACTCATACTCTCAATTAAAATGTCAATATTCTATCTTAAATATTTCATTCCATTTCAATTTTTCTTCTGATTTTTTTCTATTAGGTAGGTATGAACAATTTACCAAACAAATCGGATTTTCCTTCTCTTTACTTCTTCCAATGTTAAAATATCTACGTAACACTTGTCATACCTAAATGTCTTAGTGCAGAAATTTTATCATTTGCTCAGAAATCTGCTCTACATTTATGCAACACGTATTCACATTACACAACTATGCGCCACGTGTAAACGATCCAGCAGCTCGATGACAAAAATAACCTTGAAATAAAATAAAACAAGAACGTAATTTTTACCTTTACAATTGAAAAAACTAAATGTTTGTCACATTATTACATAATTTGCGTCCTTGCAACCTTGCCAAGTTCTTCACAAATGCGTTGTCCCGGCGCAAATAGAAAAGCTTTTTATTATTTAGTACCTACGCATCTATAATATTTTATATTTAAAATGCTAATGGCGTGTGAGATTATCACGCTTCTTGACTTGAGGAATGTGTAGTGTTTGCCACATCTTCATCATCAGCCAATATTGTTCCCACTGCTAAGACACAGGCCTCCTCTCTGTGAGAGTGAGTGTTCCATAATCCACCACGCGGGCCCAGTGCGGATTGGTGGATGTCACATGTCTGCGAATTTTTGTTTGTAGGACATGCCGGTTTCCTCACGATGTTTCCCTTCACCGTTTTGAGAGCAGTGGTGATGAAATAAATTACACAAAGTAATGCGCTTCGCGAGGTTCGAACCCAGGACATACAACTCGTAAGTCCGGACCGATAACACTGGGCCACCATTGCTCACTGCTCACTGCCACATCTGCTAAATACTAAATACAGGGTTAAGGGCCTTACAATGAGGAGATGTTTGGATTCACACATAAACCAATTTTGAACCTACAGCTTCAGAGAAAACTGACCCATTTGGTAGTGCCATCACAAGCAAAGGGGTCTTAGTTTTCTATGAAGTTTACCGTACTCTATCCAAAACAATACAACGATTTAAATTTAAATAATTATATGTATAACAAAAAAAAACCTTACCAAAAACCATAAACAACATTTTTAAATAAACTATACAAAACCCGAAGCACTTAGGCGTCAAAGAAGTGTCTGTCTCATTGCCTCTTTTTGCGTTTTCTAAATTTGTTTCCTTAGTATGCAGCAGATTCATGTGACTCAACAAATTCTTTCAGATGACTGCCCTTTTACTTTCGTGTCACAATATGGCGGCGAGAGTTTATGAGCTCAACGGGTTGACTTTAAAAAATAAATAAAATCTCTTTTATTTATTTTTTAGAGCTACGCACATTTTAAAACTGCGTAGCTACCAAGAAATCTACGATATATAAACATGTACTTTCGAAAAACAATGTCATAAATATAATAAAATAAAGAAGTGTCCTACTAAAGCTTGTTATTCGCCGATTATTTTTATTTCTAGGACATAATCATACGTTTGTCTACAAACAAATAAATGTCCCAGCCTCGTTATAATAAAAGAAAGGTCTTGAAGTGACCTAGTTATAACGCAGACGTAATCATAATTCATCTTAATTTATTGAAACCTTCACGTACTTCAGAATTAATCATCAAACGTTCTGAAAATCCGTCAATGCTGATCTGAATTTATCATACTGTAAGGGCTGAGGCATAATATTGACGCTCTGAATAAGGACATTGTTAGTCACCCAGGTTTTTTTTTTGGTGGTATTATCATCAAATGAGTCCTCCCGCCCTGGGTGGGGCGGAAGGGACTGTCAGACACTTACTGACTAAAATCCACCCGTGTTTCTTCCTATGCCCTTTACGATCCGGGGCCACGGTATCCTGGGTTAAGAAAAAACCCGCGACCCCAGCAGGCTTTTGGCGCGAAACACGACGCGCCACCGACCCAAGCTTGGTCCTTAGTCGGACGGCGAGCTACCTATTACTCACCGTCCGCAAGCCCGCTCCACCGCTGTGCCCTCTGCTGATCAGAGGGACACGCGTTGGAGCATCCACATTACAGGCTATTCGCATACGGGCAAAGAGACCACTTAGGTACACAGTGCCTAAGGAAGAGTTTTTTCCCGCATCCCAGGGTGCACCGGCCCGAAAAACTGGTCTTCCCCCCGGACGTATCCGAGAGGGAACTCCAGTCCACGGGCGCACGTGGAGGTTATAGCAACCCCATTAGTCACCCAGGTTGGAGAATAACCTTTTTACTGATACTTTTAACTTTGACAGTAGCAACCTAACAACAGCCTTATTGAAGCCAAATTATAGATCACTGTAATTTTGACAAATTTTTGACCCAGTTTTCACTAGTTTTGCTTTTCAGCGTCTTTCCAGTATTCACAGCGTTTCTTGTAAGGAAAAATGTAACAGCCCCTCTGGTGTTCGAAGAAGTAACTAATTTTGACCTTGATTTATCAATTTGAAAATGTCAAAGTTCCAGTTTACTTTACGGCAGAATAACTGAAAACTCATGATGCTCGTAAGGCCTCAGCTCTGCTATGTCAGTGTAAAGGCTCAAAAAAAGCCGTCTGGCTCTACCCCAAACATATTTTACTGTTTCCCGGTGCGCAAGAGTTACTTCTAGGTGAACTCGGTATCTTTGCTTCAGGGCTAGCTTGAGGCCAGGAATAATACGCAATTCTTTTGGAAAAGCCACTTTGGATCGGTCAACATGCACAAATTAATTTCTAAAGACGAATAAAATAGTGAATCGGTTTAAGAGTCAACAGTAGGGCTGAGTCCTAACCTCACAAGTAATTTGGCATCTCACGAACATTTACACATAAAAATGTCTTTAAAATAAACAGAACAGTGTGTTTGGATACTCAAATGAGAGTGAAATCACTGGAGATAAAAATAGTCTCTCAGGGAATTCCTTACCATGCGGACGATACCAGCAAGTAATGGGTAGCTCGCTGTCCGATCGGGAATATGCCCGGGTCAAAGACACGTCATGTTCTACGCGCGACTCAAGGAACGCAAAGAGCAAACGCCTCTCGGGTTCGCGCAACACTCCGAACTAGTAAAAGCGGCCCTGGAATATGGAACACGGTGGATGTTAATCACTACATAGTGGTCAAAGGCGAACCTATCATTAATAAAAAAAAGCACAAGTCTGGCAGTCCATTCCACTCCATCCAAGGCTCAGGAACCATTTGATGACTTACGTACCCCAAAAAAGAGTACCTATATAAGATTATATGTATCCATTTATACAAGTACTTATAGCTTTTCAAAGTGACCTACGAACAGCATACTTTGTTATTTTTCATATTATTTATAAATTCCGAGACCAATTTATCAGTCTGGCGCCTCTGTTGTGTACATTTAACTTTTCACTAAGAATGAAATGGTAGGAAGGTGTCAGCTGATTATTTTGGCACGTTAGCTATAATAGTCATGCTAGTCATATGACAGTTATTCAATGGTGAAGTAAACAGTGTTCATTGATGATTTCAATGTTATTTTGAGTCCAAAAATTTGAGCTGGACATCGGATTATCCAGAGAAAAAATGGTTTTTCTAGGGCATACTCAAAAGGTCTACTTAGCTGAAGCTTGGGTTTCAATAAAAATATTACGGTGTTTATACTTGTTCGATAGACTTTCCCATACGATTAACCATTGTACTTTCAATCGTGATCCAAGACGCAGTTCAAATCTATATGTCATATTGCTGGTCTCACAACTATGTCATACTTCCTTCCGAATCTCAAAGACTTCCAACCTATTTCGCCATCTCTTCTTTGTTCAGACCACAGCTCTTAAAAAAGTGGTGTATTATTTAACAACAAGCGTTGAACACTTTTAAAACGTTTTAAAAACGTGACTGCAAAACGGAAGGTCCGTTTTCCAATTTCAACGTCATAATCTGTCATTTTTTTAGACAAGTGTTCAAGAGACGTTTAAAAGTTTTTGTGGTACCACGGTATATCTTTACACTTACCTATTTATCTTTATCTCTATTCTTTACTCTCAATGCACTGTAAGAAAAAAAGTATTCCAGGATGTAAAACAATGTTCATAAATACCTATTAGCTTTTCTCCAGACTCATGATATAGTACACTAGCGAGCAAAAGTATAGAATTGCTTACTTGATTTGATCCGAAATAACTCCTTTAATAATGGCGTGACTTGAATTAATTTGGTACCAATTTGAAGTTAACAGTTAAACCTTTGAAACGGTTCTTAGCTAGTTATTTAGTAGGTACTCTAGATCGCGAGGATTCCATAGCTACTGCTCGCGAGTGTACGTATTAGTTATCTTTTTCAGGCATACAGACCACGATTAATCAACCTGTTAATTAATTTACATAAACACTTTTTGGCAACCATAACAATATTAACTTCTCCCACCTAAACTGAATTGCGTGACTAACACACCAGCGATGCATTATAAATTGCTAAGTTTATTTTAAAAAAGCTCAATTTAGCAAATTCATTCTGTTTTAACCTTCAAATCGACCAATCATGCATTGTTTACATTTTTCTATGCACACTCTTATCATTTCATTCTTAACTCTGAGTCAAAAGAATAAGGTTGGTATTAAATTGATACGTGGTGGCGCTTTATATCAAGGTGAGTGCATTTCTGCACTTTATTTTCAGAATGACTTTAGTCAATGTCGAATACACCAGGCGCTTAAATTAAGTGATACAACACATTTTTATTACCTATTTTTAAATTTTGGCTACAGCCACGTGAGCACAGACTAGATAGCACGTGAGGTAGGTAGGTCTAGAACATAACCATGTCTGGAATTCATGCAGGCTGACAGTACTTTGTGTGTTTTTTTTTTAATAACAACCAGATTCAAAACGATCAGTGAAATCCATAAAGAATCCGGCGTGACTGTTAATAAAAAAATAAAAAAGTGTGCAAGCAAGTGACATACGGTTCTTAAGGTGAAACAAGTAAAAAAAAATTCCATAGAAACTTCGTTGGGGTTTTACTCCACTATTTGACAAGGTATATCCAAAGTTAAACATGGTATCGTTTTGTCTTATTATTAATTTTGTCTGTACAGAAGCAGAATTGTAAAATATGAAGCCATTAAAAAGTTACGAGCTTCTAAGGATTCGTTTTTTTTGCTAATTTTAACACAACTTTGGGTGTAAATTAGAAGCTAAAGAAGCATCAAATTTCCAAAACGAAGTCCGTACCGACACAGCTAATTTATCAAAAAATTTAATAAATTTTATTTGAAATTAATTGGTGCTGTGGTTTTTTCATAAAACCCCAACAGCCAAAGGCTTTTTCGTATTTTTTTACGCGCGCCGTTTACTCTGAATGATCGTGCATCTCACTTAATAAGTTTTCCCCTGTTTTCTCCACGGGGGGATGACGCTCGCGCACACATGAACAATATGGCTCGATTTCCGGTGAAATATCATGGTTTTTGACCATGCCTGCCAGTGAGTTCGAGCTCGCGACTAGCGCCGCCTTAAGTACCGAACCCGACCATTATTTTGTGAAGAACTAAAAACTCATTAATACCTATGAATGCGTGTGTGTATGGGGGAGCTCGTGGCTAAATAATTACAGCCGCACAGGCCGATCTTCCGGGTTAAGCCGCGCTGGCCAAGGTTGGTCTGTGGATGGGTGACCAGCTGTCATAGCGAGTTTCTCCGTGCCTCGAAAAACACGTAAAGCCGTTGGTCCCGGCTGTCATTTGTAGATCTTTGACAGTCGTTACTGTTAGTCAGAAGCTCTGAAGTCTGACAACCAGTCTTACCAAGGGGTATCGTATTACCCAGTTTGTGGGTTGTGGAGGTCCGACAGGCAGTAGCTCCATATAAAATACTGATATACAGCTGAATCTGGTTTGACTGGGAGCCGACCCCAATATAGTTGGGAAAAGGCTAGGCAGATGATGAATGTGTGTGTATAATAAATAAGTAGGCGTTGTTTTACATAAGAAATTACTTAAGACTAGATCTTACATCATCCCATCTTTTGCCAAGATCTTCCTCATTCTCCTGTCATAATAATTCATGAAGATTACCGACTATTCACGGACAATTAAACGTTTAAAAACTAATCATCTGAAGTTAATGCAGTTTGACTACTAGACGAGCTATTACACAAGGTTTTTTAACATTTGTCTGGCGGATATAATAAATTGTAACGGAAAACAAAATGTTAACTTTAATTGCGATGTCGTTGCACATAAATACAATGGTTTTTCAACAAAACTGTGTTGATGCCAAATGCGACATTTATTTTGTTGTTTCCACTGTTATTTGTCAAGTTCATTGACAAGGTCTTCTATTTCTTAAGTTGCTCCGATTGACTTTGTTTACCTGTGCAGGTCAGATAAACAAGCAATTTTTTTTTGGATGCAGCTCAATATAAAATTGGTAATTACTATAAAAAATACATATGGCCCAAGGGCTAGATGTTGAAAGCAATCCTCTTGGACACGGCACGCATACTGAGCGGAGAGGGTTCCTTTCTCTGTGTAGCCCTAACCACTGGCAGCTTGGACCCTGTCCCCGATGCTAGATGGGCAACCATTTTTTACATTTTTAAATGTTTCTTTTTTGTTTTAATAATATCTAAAAATGTTAATAAATAAGTAAAAAAATTACTAAAGAAAACAAATATACATAAAAAAGGAATTGTAGAATATGTGCAGATACTGCATTTGATTGGGCTGGAAGTCAACATAGCTCGAAAATACCAAGGACAAGGCCAAGCAGATGTTACCTCCTGTTAGTTTACTGCGTTTCAATGGTTTCTGTTTTCGCCTATAGAGGCGATCTCATCTTTGCCGAAGACCTCATCTTTGCCTCGGTAATGGATATTAGCCATTACCGAGGCAAAGATGAGGCCTTAGATGGAGTGAGCTCACCTACAAGATTCTGGAACTCTTGTGCACCGACGGAACACAGAAAGAACTGGTTACTATTCCAATTAATATTTCCTGAAGGTACGAGTACTTACTCCAGTTAATTCATTTCCTGAGTTTTTCTAAAACGTCATAAAGTATAGAAAAAAGAAATGAAAGATGAAAGCGGAACACAGTATCTACAATGCTTTGAATTATTCCCAAATTACTTTCGCCGTAAGTGCAAAGTGGTGTCATATATCAATGGAAAACTTTTCAAAAGCTTTAAGGACTATTTACTCTACCATAGGTTCAGCTGCCTTGTCGTCGGAAGCTCATTTCCTCTCAGTCCTTATCTTATATCTTACCTTGTAGCAGTTTGTTTTCTAGGTCAGCATTAGAAATATTTTCATTGTAATTTTCCATGAACACGTCATATTTTAAAGTATCGTTTATTTAGCAAACAAAATAATTGGACAATTATGGGCTTATTCCGCGTTCGCCCTTAAACGTTTCCACATTCAACCCCTGAGGGTTGAATTGGTTGAATGTATTGGAACCACAATAAATAAATACAACGTCAATATGAACAGATACAAGTATCAGTAAGAAAATTATTTCTTAAACCGGAAGATATTGACAAATGTGATGATCAATAGGTTTGTCGCTGTTTCAGTCCATCGTGCTGAGCAAGCGTAGTACTTGCTAATCCACGGTGCAAATCGTCGTTTCCTGCATTCACAATCGGTCCTTCTACAAACATGCCTGCCTCACTGCCACTTCAACTTGCCACTCAACAGGCTAAGTCGGTTCCTCCAGTTCTTGCCCAGGAAAATTTCATCGACGTTTCATACTCATCATCATCATCATATCAGCCGTAAGACGTCCACTGTTGAACATAGGCCTCCCCTTTGGACTTCCAGTAGGACCGGTTGTAAGCGGCCTGCATCCAGCGTGATCCTGTGGCCTTCATAAGATCGTCTGCCTACCTAGTGGGTGGACGTCCTATGCTGCGCTTGCCGGTGCGTGGTCTCCATTCGAGAACCTTACGGCTTCATCGGCCATCAGTTCTGCAAGCTATATGGCCTGCCCACTGCCATTTCAACTTGCTAATTCGTTGGGCATGTCGGTTACTTTGGTTCGTTTACGAATCTCCTCATTTCTGAGTCGATCGCGCAGAGAGACTCCGAGCATAGCCCTCTCCATAGTTCGTTGGAATATACTGAGCTTACTAATGAGTTGTTTGATACTCATTGGTAACTAATATGACTGTGTCTCTAGTCATTTAGGGTTCAGATCACAAGCATACGTTGCGTGTCACGCACGTCTATTCCGGGAACATTGTTTTAGAAACAGATACAACGTATGACGGCACGTTCGTTATGTGTTAATGTATTCAGATTGAAGTAGATTGTATTACTAAGGGCTAAGGGCGAGTTTAGAATGAAACCTATAAGTGTAACAAATACATTACAAAAATTAAATATATTAAACTATTATAGAGCATCCAATCACTCCTCGTCACCGCTCAGTTTTAAACGCTAATATCTGGCCAAGGAAAAAAAAAGTAATAAATTATCTCTTCTTCATTATCGGAAGCCTTGTTTGACCCCGCGGAACGTCTCTATCTATGGATCTAAACCTGGGGGGGTATTACAACGTCTTAAAACCAGGCCTGTTCCAGTGAGTAAACGAGATAGCGCTAGACGATTTGTATAGCTCTGCCACTTTCACTCGCCGGAATACTCGCTGGACAGTTAAGCCCCCTCTCTTTTGTGTCATAGTACTTCCCAGATGTGTGAGATATCTTCTAATGATCGTACAGTTCGTACACCCTCTGTGTTGTGGGTCTGCAAACATTTCCTATACTGCCTCTTATTAACCCTTCAGTGAGGGCCTTACTTCAACTGCCATCAATCACACTAATATTATAAATGCGAAAGCTTGTGAGGATGTATGTGTGTATTTAAGTATGTTTGTTACTCTTTAACGCAAAAACCACTGAAAGGATTTGGCTCAAATTTGGTACAGATAGTTTATAACCTGGATTAACACATAGGATAGGTTTTATCCCGATTTTAAATTCCCGTGGGATAATTTTCGAGTTGTAGCGGGTGAAGCCGCTGTCAACAACTAATTAATTATATTAATCAGGTTATAGAAAAGTGGAAAGCCTTTACATTTGAGCTTTTGTTCTTAAAAGGGAGCTTATAGGTAGATTTTTAGTGTGTCTAACTGTGTTAACCAGCACATAAACCATAAATATCAAATTCACAAATCTTGACAAATTGTTTGTCATGAACTAACATTCAATCTACATACATTATTCTTTCTTGGATTAACTCATAGACACCAACATTTTTTTTCTCGCGGTTTTAAAATTTAATCTTTTACATTTTATCTTCTGCTTGCTTTCGTCCATTAGTTAGGTTATTGACTTTTTTTTTTAACTAAGACATGTTTTTCAAGTTTAAATATAATGCTGACGCAAATATAGGTTTGAAGAACGTCAACGTGTTCATTTCAGATATAGTGGTGACAGATTGACAGACAGACTGTGAACGATCCTACAATATTGTTTTTCGTACCTTCCACACATGAGTGAATGATACGTAGGTAGACTGGCAGAAATATATATTACTACAAAGAGTTTCCATGGGAACACTGAACAGTCATAATAAGTCCATTTAAACTTTGCCAAGAGAATTATGATAATTGAAAACAATATGAAAATTCGTTCAACAGTAACAATAGTGGAGAATTTCAAAATTATATTTAATGAAACCTTATGAAGCCCTTTGCAAGCAATCGCCACTTGTCTCCAAAACCACTCTGGTTCATCATTTTAAGTCGATCCACCTTCCTCAAACTGTCAAACCTTAATTGATTTTCAATCTTATCACAATAGTGGAAGGTTAATTTCGATTCGATTGGTAAAATTTGACAGATTCAGGTAGGTTTACCTACTGGCGTCTGTAAAAGACGTACGCAAAATTTACTCTCAGGTATCATTATAATATCAGAGACTTTTTTTATTATTAAACAACTTAAATCGCTATTAAAACTAAGAATCAACATTTTATAACCAGCAATTTTTTGTAGTATGAAAAAGAAATCTTCAGTTGTTGCTTTATGAAAGTACCTTTACATGAATCAAGACAACCGGAACTCGATTTCCTTTGTTCTAATAGAAATCATTCGAAGGTCGTGTACTATTTAGAGCAGTCCCCGATTGATGGTGACTGTTTAGAACGCCATGTGTCTGTCAAAACCTGTTGTAATACTGTGTGTTGTTCAACAAAGAATTAGTTTAAGAAACTGTTAAAAAAACAAAGCTTAATATTTAAAATTAGGCCATTTTCCCAATGATAGACTGAAGATTTGAGATTGCAACCATTACCGTTTTGACCCAGTTATTGCTTTAAGATCCTGTAAGAATCAAAGAGACCAGAATAATTCTGAATTGATTGATTTATGTAGCTTTTGGTGTAGTTAGAAACCCTCTTGCTTCGTACAGGTGCAGTTTACCTAAATAAACACAGCTTATAGACTCGTATATTACTACAGCATGATTCACAACCTGGAAACTCCCAAAATAAAACTGCAGCAACGCTTCCTTTGTTCCCAAAATGTCAGAAAACATACTCCTGGCAACACTGCGCTTTCTATACACGTTTCTGACAACACTTGCCAGATATTCGCATCAAACAATATGGCAACAAAAAGGTGTGTGCTAAATATAATCGGATGTAATGCGGAGTTATTTGTGGAAACGCATCAGCACTCGGCATGCAGTATGAGTCAGCTGGTCGGAATAGACCGCTCTGAAGTTCAGACGGTTTAAGAGTTGCATTCTCGGATATTTTTGTCTCTGTGTACTGATTGATTGGGTTCAGTATGAGACAGCTGACTGACTGACTGATAGAGAATTAGGGATGGAGTGCGGTATCGATATAGAAACCATTAAACTACCAAATGATTTTATTGATATTGCACTTATTGACAAAGTACCAAAATATTGTCATGATATTTGTCTTTTGCAACTTTGGCATTTTAAACCACCACTCCTAACTTTCCTGTTTGATGATTCTGCTGGATTTTCTGTTTACTGGTGATTTGTTTAGTTCATGAAACTGTATTTTGGCACCGAGTACTACAGTAGTTTACTTTGTATTTACTTGATAGGGAAGAAAGCGTATAATTTCTTTCAACACGTTTTTTTAATCTCACAGTTCAGCCACTCCTACTTCATGTTATAAATTATGTATTTAATCCGTCTTTGTATACAATTCCTAGAAAATGTACATATGAGTATGTAGGGATTGTGTGAAACCTAACCAAACCGAACGTCTACATCTACTTTCAAAGGCTAACTCTTGGGCACCCCGGGGTTCGGTTTGGTTAGGCCGCTTCATCTACTTGTTCACGTCAAAGACTTTTTATGTACATTTTCTAAATAGCTTCGAGTTTGCTTTGCATTATATAATTCCTAGATAACACACATTTCCGGTAACTTAGACACCGCAACCAAATACTTAATAAATAATTCAGAAGACGAATTAACATCAGGTGCCTAGTTTTAGAGAGCAACGTGACAGACAAACACGTGATTTTTATATGTATCTTATTTTCACCTGTGGATTTTCAGCTAAGAAAATCTGCTTTATATTTCATTACAGATTATTTTAATGTCTACATGTTAAACAAGTCCTTGAGAATCACACAAAATACATTTTATTGGTCATAAAAGTAACAAACAATTTCAGAAATATCTTGTTGTTTCACTTTATTATCATGAAAACGTGACAAATGGAAAATTAAGTGGACTACAAGGAAGAGGTTTCTGACAAGAAGTTCAATATTATAAATTATATTTTTAAGACCTTTCTTTATGTGTTTTCTGAAAACACAAAATTGCTGTCGGAACACTTAAATCTGGGATGCGTTCTTAATACGAGTATTATAAAGCTTTATTTAAAGAGATAATTTATATTTTTGTATGTTTGTAATGAGTAAACTCTAAAACTACTAGACCGATTTAAAAAAAAACAGCAAGCATTAGTTGTGTATGTCATTCTAGGCTTTAAGAAGACGGACAAAAACGCTGGCAAAAACTAGTTTCTTAAAATTTTGAATGAGTGATTAAAATCCGTTGTGTAGTTTAAAAGATCTAAGCATAACATATACGTATATATGGACAGACAGAGGCAAGCGACTTTGTTTTATATTATGTAGTGAAGTTCGTCAAAGAGAAAATCGGTCAACTATGAAAGATACCACGCTTCATGTAGTAAGCTATAAATTAATGTAAATTTTAGTTACAAGCATCAATTAATACATTCAATATTTAATAAACCAGCTTATGCTCGCGACTCCGCCTGTGTTGTGTTAAAGTATTAATTGTACCAACGGCTTCTAAACATTCATTGCATTTAATGCCATGCAAAAAAAAAATATGCATTTTAATACATGGTTTATTGAACTACAACTACAAGGAGCTCGTGGCTAAATAATAACAGCCGCACAGGCCGATCTTCCGGGTTAAGCCGCGCTTGCCAAGGTTGGTCTGTGGATGGGTGACCATCTGTCATAGCGAGTTTCCGCCGTGCCTCGGAAAGCACGTAAAGCCGTTGGTCCCGGCTGTCATTTGTAGATCTTTGACAGTCGTTACTGTTAGTCAGAAGCTCTAAAGTCTGACAACCAGTCTTACCAAGGGGTATGGTATTACCCTGATACTGGGTTGTGGAGGTCCGACAGGCAGTCGCTCCATGTAAAATACTGATATCCAGCTGAATCTGGTTTGACTGGAAGCCGACCCCAATATAGTTGGGAAAAGGCTAGGCAGATGATATTTATTGAACTACAGAGGCGGCTCAATTACCTTTGACACTAGATGGTGGCCACATCTCCACACAAAAAAGAAAGAATTAAGTAGCTACTGATCTGAACCGAGCTTAGAATTTAAGTTATTTTTAAAACAGTGTGCAAAATAATAGCAAATATTCATCCATCTCTACATTCATCCATACAAACTTTCGCATTATTTACAAAAAAAAACGGTCAGCTATAAAAGTATACTACGCATCGTGTAATGTGACAAATGGACGCTAATATTAGTTGCAAGCATTAATTAATTACTTTCAATGTTTTATACAAGTGTCATTAATATTATTGTCAAAGGTCTATTAATTTATACGCGTCCTGTTTTAATTATAATTATAGTCAATCAAACTGTTGTTGTTGGCAGTTTATGAGAGTTTGAACATATTTAATGGGACAAGTCTCATAAAATAATCAGTAATTGTCAGTGTTTATGAGACTAGTATTTATAATCCTAGAATGTTTTGGCCACTGCCTTACTTTCGTAGTGATCGGAGATTAGATATCTATGTTTAGGTACCTACTAAGGCAGGGTTTTACAACCTTTTTCATGGCACGACCCCTTTAGTATGAAGAAATATTTCGCGACCCCCTACCCGTTGCTTTTTTCAAGCATTCAATTTTGACGGCACTTTTAGCAAAGTGGCTGAGCGATTGCACTGCTGTGCTGCGTATTGCGGGTTCGATTCCTGCAAATATTTTTATGATGTACAAGCAGTGGCGTAATTTAAAATTGTCAGCGTCCTGGGCCTGTACAGCTTGCCGCTCCAAAATTTGAATTAAAAAAAACTGTCTAGTGCGAGTAACTGTGCACTGACATTTCCACATCACCTTCTAGAAGAAAAACTTAAAGCAGGAGTATACACTCATTTTGTACTGCAAAAATAAGTTTTTAATGGTTCGTAAACGGTAAGACTACACTCGCTGCGTAGCGAGTTTGCTGCGTAGAAGAGCGAGCGCAGCGAGCTCGAAAATTTATAGATTTCTGGACTATGAACAGTCAACCAATTCAACCCCCCAGGGAGTCGCGACCCACAGTTTGAAAAACCCTGGACTAAGGTATTGCCAGGTAATGGTTAAGCTTTGTACTAAGTTTCATGTAAATCCATTCGGCTGCTTTTAAGTGAAAACTGACACCAAAGCACAAGATTTCAGAATTTACCGTAAGTATAGTGTACTTGAAGTATTATGGACCTTAATGTATGGTAAATGAAATAAATCTCGTGTATAACGAGGAGCGGCGGTTTGACAGCTTATCTATAGAAAATAATTGTCAAACCGTTATTTTAATTCCTCAGTTAGAGGTTATCTGGCTAATAAAAAATCAGCCCTAAGTCCAATGACATAAAGTAATGCGCCTGGCTTCGTGCGCACTACAACTCGTCAGTCGGGGCTGATGCCACTGGGCCACCAACCACTGCTCCTGTACTTTAGTTAGGTACTGTTAGATATAAATGAACTAGCACTTTGCCCGCGACTTCGTCTGCGCGTGTTTCTAATTTCGAACTCAGTGAATTTAATTCCCGCTCAACCTCCTTATAAGAAAATCTAAAAACTCAATACAAACAATCAATCATAATTATTAGACAAACTGATTTTCCGATTTTCACCCCGTTAGGGCTTGATTTATGAAATATAAATAAAAATACGTATCCTATAATCGATTGAGAGATAATCAATATGTTCAGTTTTGAGTTTATCGAAGCAAGCAATAAAATCCTTCCCTTAAAACTTTATCATCCCTTTTCACCAATTTATCGAGTGATTTTCGGAAAACCTAAGAATGGAGGGTAGTTTTAAAAAAAGTAATAATGCCCATCTTTTTTATTTACTTATACTCATATTCGTACCAAGTTTCAAGTTTATAGACCCAAGAAATATGATTTTACATACAAAGGTTTTCACCCCTTTTCACCCCCTTAGAGGGAGATTTTCGCAAAATCCTTTCATAATGCACATCTACACTATAAATTGTAACTACCATCCAAAATTCAGGTTTCTACGTTTAGTGGTTTAATATCATCCCCTTAAAACTTGAATACCCCTTTTCACCAACTTGCGGGGTGATTTTAGAAAAATCCAAAAACACGTGTTTGATTAATTCTTATCTAGTATATAAATACTGATTTTCAAATTCATCAGCTCACGCGTTATGATTTTGCCATACAAACTTTAACTACCCCTAGAATACCAATGGAGGGTAGTTTTAAAAAAATAGTGGTACTATTCTTATTTATTTACTAATTTTCTTATTCGTGGTAAGTTTCAAGTTTATAAACCCAAGGAATAAGATTTTTCATACAAAAGTTTTCACCCCTTTTCACCCCTTTAGAGGAGGATTTTCGCAAAATCCCGTCTTATTGCCAATCTACATGGTAGACTGCAAATGCTGTCCAAAATTCAAGTTTCTGCGTTAAGCGGTTTCGGCTGTAGTCGTGTCAAAAGAAAAACCCCTGTTCTTTTATATATATAGATGATTCAAACATGAATGAGCTGTACATTATAACGACGATGGTAATAAAGTACCTAAATAAAATGATCTCATCAATTAGTCTGGCCAAGTGAGAGCGGTCAATGTATCTCATTGCCTGTTACAATTGATGTAAGCCCCTTGATTTGAATACTAAATAATACCTGTATACTGTAGACTAATTTGTTTAGACTAGCTATTGCCCACGAAGGAGATAGAGGGATGAACAAGATAGGTAACTGGAAGGAGGACGCGTGGGTTCGTGAGAACCTGCTCATTCCCATCCTGGTTAAAGTACCCCTTCTGAGTACTTTAACCAGGATGGGAATGAGCAGGTTTATTTATTCAGGTATTTTTTCTCTAAATAAAAGATGATGTATTATGGAGGAAATGGAAGCAGTCGTAATTATTTTCCTTGACAGAAACTGTTGAGTTTTCTTGAAGAAAACATTATACAACATGTTGTTTTAAAATATTCTAAAAATCTATATCATTAACGTAAGGCGATGTCAGCTAATTGCTATAACTGACTGTTTATATAAATGTAAAGGTTATTTTCCGAGAAAACTACAAGAAAGGTATAAATGTATGTGAAAATCAACTTAAATTTACTATTTCTATAGTTTATGAATATTAAATTATGTATTTGTGTTAGTTTAAGCATTTTAGTTAGTTTATAGATAAAATACAAAATAAAAAGAAATCAAACATCTATTATTTACGAACTATAAAGTACAAGAGCTATATCAGCTCACAAAATGAGCACAACTAAAGTCAGATTAATTGTAAAGGTCTGTCCTATTTGGCACATATCTATATTATGACGATTGACAACAAAATAACAAGAAATCTAACCAGTTTGTTGTTAGCAAAAAAAATCTTGTAACAATTAGTTACACAGAAAAGTAGTTCGTTACAATTCGCGAAGAACAATATAATTAATGAAAGCGATACATTTTCTAAGAATGAGTAATATGGTGGCTCTCAGTTTTCTCACATTAAATCCGGAGAATCGGAAAGATTTAATACGACACATGACAAATGAATGGGATTTACTAGAGAAGTTAAAATGCTCTATTTCAACTACTAATGTGCCTTAAATTCAGCTGGCGTTTAACTTTCAGTTCGGAAAACTGTGAATCGTTTAACTGTTCGTGTAGTAAATTATTTTTCTTGTTTCATCGTCTATTCAATGAAAAATAACGTAAGTACAGCTTATAACAGTTTTTTTAATTTTACACTGCACACGATTTCTGAAATGAAAAGATGAACAGTCTGAATAATTTTGCCTTATAATATGTAAGTATTTGTATATTTTTATATTACTTTCTTAGTATCTAAGATTAATAATATACTATACGTATTAGTAAATGGAAAGCTCATAAGCTTGCTTATAAAAAATACAGGAAACCAGGTCAAAGGCAGGGTAATAAGGATTCCTTGCGTGGAGCAGTAATACTGTAAAGAAGGAGGCGGCACTCATGTTGGAAGGACAATCCTGCTCCTTCTGATTCCGACCCATAGGAGACGCCCGCTTTGATGAAAGAAAAGATAACCTTTTCTATTTTCAGATGAGATCAAACACCTAAATAATCAGAAAAAAAACATGCTACGCCAATTTATAGTTTTGTCGAACACGGGAAGTTCGTAGTACATTATGAGATTGGGAACAAGACGAAATGAAGTGAAAACATCTCTCAAACACTGATGCTGAATGTAAGGCACATTTTCTAGGAAAACGATAAAAAATAATTCAAAATATACGTAAGTTATTTATACTCGTTCTTATTAAATTTATAAGCTGTGCTGTCCTAGATTCAGGGAATTCCTGACACTACGACGAGATTTAAATTCTTCAACTGCGAAAATCAAAATTCATTGCCCAGATATTATCATTTGTTATAAAATAACGCTATTTTTTATTAACATCTAAGGGAGACAATATAGAAAACACAGAAAACACAGTGCTATATAAATGTATAATAATAAAATCTATTTTGAAATATTAGAACGGAATCCTCCACCAATAAGTACCTGAGGATCTTCGAAGGGATGTCTCTTCTAAAATGATATACCCATATTGTACCTATACACATATGTATGTCATCTTTATCAGCCTATAAAATATGTTCCGACTGATGAGACAGAGGCCTCCTCACTGTGAGAGGCCATAATTCACCACGCGGGCCCAGTTAGTGGATGTCACATGTCTTCGAATTTTTGGTTCTAATAGGACATCCCAGTTTCCTCACGATGTTTTCCTTCACCGTTTCCGTCACACTCTAGGAGCGATTCCTGTTTCATGTGTTAGTCAAACGTTTAAATTAACACACACCTGGAACAGAGCAGATCATACAAATATTTGTTCCATGCAGGAAGCAATAACGTTGCAACAGAGTAAATAAATCTATTTCATTTGCCATTCCAATCAAACAATCATCAAAAAATCCTAAGTACAGCTTAAGAGCCCTTATTCTGAAAGTTGGCAACGTCGCAAATAGTTGTCAAATATTAACAAATTTTGATTAAATTAACAACTTTTCTCTATGAAAATAAGAAATATTGCTCTAAAGTGCACTACAAAATTGATTAGGGAATGCAATAATTAATATCGTAACACCGAATATATAGTTTTAAGCGTAAAAAAGCATTTGGAAACTTTCCACTTTTATACACCTGCAACGGTTATTACATCAAATTCAGTGTTTTAATTGCATTCCTATATCAATTTTCTAGTGCACTACAGTGCCATATTTCTTATTTCCATATAGTAACATTGCCAAATTAATTAAAACTTGTAAATATTTGACAGCTATTAGCGACGTTGCCAACTTTCAGAATACGCGCTCTTAAGCTGTAGTTAGGGTTATGCGCCCTTAACAACAAGCCCTTATTTATCTCGGTTACAAAACCAACAGTTTATTTAAGCGCATTACCACTTGGACGTCTTTATCTCACAGATGTTTGAAGCCAAATGCCAAATAACACTTAAACACCTGATCGGCCCTAACAGGCTGGCAACACGCCAAACTAAAGTTGCCCGAAGTGAAAATCAGAAGTGTTGCTGTAATGACTAATATTTGATCTATGGAGTCTTTGTATGGTAATAGTTGCAAAATTCCTTGACAAATGACAATCGCTCTTACAGGATTGATTTCTAATTCTATTTTTCAATTGCTTATATCTATCTACATATTATCATTATCGCTGATAGAATGGTAATTAGTCTAGAGCTACAGGGTCCATTACTTTTTGTCTTGTGTTAAATTGTGTTATCTTTAATTACATGTTATAATAGTACCAACTAAACCATTGACCTAAAATATTTACATGACTCCTTTTGCTAGACGAAGTCCTAGAACACTATCTGCAACGTGTAGGTTATTGTTTTTATTGTACTTTTAAATTTAAGAGTCAGCAAGACAGTTTCAAACGCTTTATTGTCAAAATGAGTCATGATTCCACTTTGTCGATTGTACACCAAAAAAAATGAGGCACTTTAAAAAAAACTGCAGGCGCCTGCCATCAGAAACGGTGTGCACGCGTTTCCTCTATGAATCAACTCTAGAAAAATAAGAGAAACAAAAACAAAGTATGATTACCTGTCAAGAAACAAGTCTTTTAATCTCAAAGAAGACAATTTATGGTGATATCATTATAAATAATACTATTCATAATAACATTACTTCATTGTGCTGTTTTTTATTTCTGTAAATTTGGCCTGCTTGCTCTTATTATTAGATATTTGTCACTGAAACGGAACGAAATTAGGTCATTTGTAATAATATTCATAACGGCCTTTATTCAGCTTGGTCTAGATTCAGTTTCTGCATATGTTTTTGCTGCAGAGTTAACTTTGATATTCTGGCAAAAACTAAAGTCTTGAAAAAAATTGTGAAGCTATTTTTTAAACAAAGTGGATTGTACAAATTTTTAACAAAACAGTTGACACGAGAAGGTCTTTTTTAAGTGTTAAAATAATATCTTGTCTCTTTTAACAACTAATATTTCAAAAAAAAACTGAAAAATGTTACATTTAATCAAATTCAAAGTCTGTCAAAAATACAGAAACAAACATTCAGACGAACATTTTTTTGTTTTTTTAAAAACAATAAATATTACAAGCATCGCTATAAGAAAATTTCGCATTCTAGGTCAAACTGAGGTTTAATAAATTACGCTGTAACTCGTGCACGACACAATTTTGTTATTATTAGAGAACACATCACTATCTCTGTACTGAAGCTGAAATTATCATGCTATTAGCTTTTAGAAGTTATGTCATTTAAAATGAGAGGCTGGACTGGAACTTTGTTGGGGACGGGTTCATTTGAACAGAATGCTGCTGAAAGCAACTACGACTACATAATTATCTGACACCATATGAAACTTTTTTATTTTAGGTGGTAAAATCATCTCATGAATCCTCCTATCCTGCATGCAGACTCTGTCTCTTTTCCACAGCCTAATTACTCACGCTTAAAGACCTCGTAGTAGGCCACTAAGGCCGCCTGGCAAGCGACCACCATCCTGTCGCAGTCCGGCGCCAAATATTTTGTACTGTGTTCCGTCAGTGCTTAAGATTTACAGTTTTTTCTGGGTGTGTAAACTCCTACTAAGGCCTCATCTTTGGGCATGCGGACGGTGATTAATTTGTGACTCGCCGTCCAATCATGGACCATGCCCAGGTAGTCGGCGCGTCGTGTTCCACGCGAAACAAAGAGTTTCTCAAAGAGCTGTCAGCAATCTGACGGGGCGCCCTTAGAGGGCCAAAGCCTACCGGGGTTGCGGGACTGTCTCATCACGTAACCGTGGGCCTGGAACGTAAAGAGCTATTGAATGATCACCGTGGATTTTAGTCAGTACGATGATTTTATAAAATTCTGGGCTTCTGGGCTAGATTAAGATCAGAATAAACCCATTTTAGCCCAACTCAATATCAAAACCGTCACAATAATCGATTTGACTGTAAAATCTATAAACTCTGTGTTTATGAACGTCGCCAGAGCCTAGTTTAGTCGGCGTCGTTAAATATTGGGTTAATTGTTTATTGTTCTCTTTGTAGTTCCAACAATGTTCGACGTTTCATGTCAAGGACTTGTGCATATTTTGCGTACAGATGGTCCCGTTTGCAAAATTTATGCGACAGTGTCGCACAATTTGTGGACGCTTATGAGAAAATAAATATTTTTGTTGGTAATAAAGTGGCCTATTTAGATTATTGAACAACGTGTTATATTCGTTAGCTTTTGATCAAAATTGCATGTAATTAGTGGCCTAACTTTATTTTTGGCATCAAGTGTGACTTTCTACACTGGGTGGAGAGGAAGAGGCTATCCGACTCTTACTTACTAAAAGTAAATTTCTCCTGCGGTTGCCCATTGAGTTCCAGAGCTTCTGTGACCTTTTAAGACGATCTATCGACCCCAAAGTATGTCACATAACAGCGACTGGAAGAGCTGCCTTCTTATCTTCTTATCTGATGCATATTTAAGTAGAACTGACCTCTTCACCAGGTTTTCTTAGTCGAACATCATTCTCTGGTTATCTTTTATACTTTATTTTCCTTTATGTACATTGTTTAGGTAGGTAGGTAATTTAAATGGATTCACGAAACTTGTATTGTTGCATTCTGGCGGTAAATGCTGACAAATTCTACTGCCCTATTCTCAGACATTAGATTAAAGTGCTGACTAAACCAATTAAATAATGGGTACATATTTGAATATCGAAGATTAAAATATCTACACTTAAAATATCGATGTTCAAAATATCGAAAATGAAAATATCGAATGACCATAAAATCGAAAATTAAAATATCGAAAGTTTAAAATATCGAATGATTAAATGATCTACGTCCAATATATCTAAAATCTAAACATCTGCAAAGGTTACATCGAAAGATCTAAATATCGAAGTACATATTATCGAATGTCCAAAATATCGAACCTAACAAGGTAAGTCGACAGAGCCCCGCTCCGCGGGGCTCCTATTTCTGTTTGCAAGGTTTAAAGTAACCTAACACTAACAACCAACCGAACCTAACCTGTCCGAGTCGGAGTGCCCCAAGTTACGAGCTCGCTTCGCTCGCTCTTGCATCCGAAGTCCGTCCATCTACCTTGTTGGGTAGTAATCAGTAATTTGACTAAGGTCACAAGAGCGAGCGAAGCGAGCTCGGGACTTGGGGCACCCCGACTCGGACAGGTTAGGTTCGAAGAGGGTGGCGGGGTCTGAAAGACCCCGCCATCCTCTTCGTGTTAGGTTACTTTAAACCTTGCAGACAGAAATAGGAGCCCCGCGAAGCGGGGCTCCGTTTACTTACTTTGGTAGGTGGTTATCAGCAATTTGACTAAGGATGCAAAAGCGAGTCCGACTTTTTATCCGTGACTTGGGGCACCCCGACTTGGAAAGGTCAGGTACGAAGAGGATGGCGGGGTCTGAAAGACCCCGGCATCTCTTACCTACAGACAATTTTTTTTTTTCAATATTTCTACTAGTAGGTATTTTTAACGTAGATATTATGAAATAAGATATTATGAACTTCGACATAACGTCTTTCGATATTTTGAATCATTCGATATTTAAATCAGTCGACATTTTAATCTTCGACGTTTTAAGCGTAGATGTAACATTTTTCGATATTTTGTTACAATCGATATTTTAATTTTCGATATTCTGAACATCGATATTATAAGCGTAGATATTTTAATCTTCGATATTCAAATATGTACCCTTAAATAATGGAAATAAATTAATTTAAAATAACTAAATATTACATCAACTTGCCCCTAACATATTTTTTATGTACTTAATACGAACCAAAATTTATCTCGTTTTTCGAAATAAAGAATTATTCGACTTGTTTATAAAGACAGATACTATATATACCAAAATATGTGACTGTACTATTTTTGGTATTGACTTGAAAGCTCCTACTGCGCTTTTTTCGCATTCCACCACTGCATCTCATATCACGCGAGTACCAATGTCATCTATTTTCTACCGGGGACAAACAGCCAAATACTCCACGTGCGGTCCAAATAAGTTGCGAATCTCGGCCAAATTCCAGCAGTAACAGCGATCCACGCCAATTACCGGCGGACTACAATTTATTACCAGCAGAATCAAACACTCCGTCGCGTGCATCACAGTTTACAAATCAAAAGATTTATCTTACAAACACATTTTGTTTACGTCGTGGCGCCGGCGGAGGTGAACCGACTTTTTAATGACAGCAGTAATAATAATCAAGGAGTTTATAATTTTTTGAATGATAAATAATTATGTGGGTTATTGGGGCGTGTGGTGCATGTGTTACTCAATGTTAATAAGATACAAAGTAACTTTATGATTCCTTGAAATTCAAGGGAAATCTCATGTTCTTACTTCCATGTTTTTGTATACAAAAGCAGAAACTTAATTGACAAGCAGGCTGTTTTCAGGCGTATAGCCGACTCTTCACGTGACCAAAGAATTGGTCTATTTCTTGGTCCAAAAATCAATATTGCCAGCATTGCTACCCAACGTGGCAATACTGCCAGAGTGCCAAAAGCACTGTTCCCGGTGATAGCGATATGGATGTATTTTTTATGCCATGTGAATGTTTTCAATCTCTCCTCCACTATTTACTTTTCCGTATAATGTACTTTTCATTTTCAAATATTTTACAAAATAAAAAATAGGTATTTAAGTAATATCCAACATTGGTCCAAGCTTCTGGCGGTCAGGGCATCAAAGAAAATAACCTCCTAACAATGCTAATAATTTCGATTATTATTACATATGTACCTACTTCTTTATTTAAAGTTTTGTAGTTATAATTAGTTTTGTTTATTTTTCTTCAAACACAATCGCTACAATTGGGCTACTGACATGACTGTTTAATAAACAATTCCAAAAAGCAGAAACAACGGTAGTATCAACAAAAACAGCTGTCATGGTTGAGACATATTAACCCTTTTTATGTTTCGCCATGATAATAGTTGACAACGGCGCCATAGCGACCTCAAATCAAATGATATATACTCTACAAAACAGTTTTGTTTACAATTCGCCGTCTGTGGCGCCGCCGCCGGCGCACCCGATGTCGCATTCATCTAATAAATCTTGGTTTTAAGTATTTTTTTTATTCAGGACTTCAACATGGTTTTATTAAGTGATAGATGTTTAGTATTAATCTTTCGTGAAAGAATGATAGTCCTTAAATCTAGGTTAGATTTTCAGACGTTCAATTCTTAGTTAGATTGTTTTCAGACTCATCAGCCTATTATGTTTCCACTGCTGGGACACAGGTCTCCTCTCTGTGAGAGGGAGTGGGCCATAATCCACGACGCGGATTAGTGGATGTCATTATGCCTTCGAATTTTGGTTCTAGGACATGCCGGTTTCCCTACGATGCTTTTCTTCACCGTTTTGAGAGCAGTGGTGATAAAATAAATTACACAAAGTAATGCGCCTGGCGGGGTTCGAACCCACAACCTACAACTCCTAAGTCGAGACCGATACCACTGGGCCACCGCTGCTCTCTGTTTATAGTTATAGTTATGACATTTTATAAGAAATTGATGTCTTTATTTCTACACGAAGGTTTGAATGAAGATGATCTTGGAGTTATTTTGTTGTATGTATTACTTATTTTGTAACGTACCTTACGAAAGGTACGTTACAAAATAAATTATTGTTCTCTATTTCATAAATCACGACTATTTCCGTAAAATTTTTCCCTACACTATTATGTCGTGGATGCGTTTACAAACATTAAAAATCATATACACAAACAGCCAAACCCGGAACCACTACTGCATCAACTAACTACAAATATTAGTTCAGCACTCAACGCATTAATCGATCGCTCAGCTACCTCGGCAATCATACCGTCAATCATTGATCTCTAGTGAGTTTTTGGCATAGAGTCAAATCAAATGTATCATTTTGACAACTCTGTAATCACACCTTACTTTTCCCAAAACATAACTGTATTGCGCATCATCTTAATACAATCAACACATCATGACTTCTTCAAACGTTAGCGAGTGGCGCCAACCAAACTATACGGTGCCGCTAAATCGAGACAGACGCATTCCGGACCACGCTGTGTTTACAAACGCATGTTTGTCATACTAGACACGCTGTTTATTTGTATCTGCGTTTTTGGGAAGCCACGGATTTCTTGTAGCTGTTATGGTTTGTTGCTGAAATAGATTGATATCAGTAGTGGTATCAGGCGTTTTGCTAGCCATCATTAGCCTTTAGCAGTCTGTTTTGCTGGTTATAGATCTGCCTATTTGCAGACCACTGTTTTTGATACTGGGCCATTCTTAGCCATCCATTTTATCAGGCACCGTGACGAAATCACACGTAAAAGTTAGTTACTAGTACTAAAGTAGGTAGTTACTGTTATCTACTTACTGCGCGAACTTGCGGATAATGAGTAGCTCGCCGTCTGATCAAAGACCAGACCCAAGTCGACGGCGCGTCTTGTTCCACGCTGGCCTCAAGAAGCTATCAGGAAACTGGCAGGGCCAAACGTCTGTCAGGGTCGTGAGACGATCTTAAAAGGGACTTGGAAAGAAAGGGCATATGGAGGATCGAGCAGAGTGATTTTTAGTCAGTAAGTCTGACGCTTATTTGATGATTTCTTGCTACTTGCTCCTACTTAAAACTACTTTATTTCCACCTCGATCCTATCAAATCCTTGCTTAAAATCTCCGGTACAACTAGCTAGGGATTTCACGCCGTATCTTCCAATATAAAGCTACTCAATAACGGATCAGCTTCAATGAGGATAGGTATTTGTGCTGCAAACAACCAGTTCTTCCAATAATATTATTATTTACAAGGGCTTCACGTACTGGAAAAACACTAGACTGAAATACAATAACACGATAAAATTAGTGACGTTCAAATACAAAGACCAACAGTTTCTTTTATAGTCAGCCATTAAACCCAGTTTAATTACTTTTGACGAAAATTGTAGCATTCCTCGCTCGACCGAGGAAGAGTGGAAAACTACCGTAGAACATTAAAAAACCGTCATATGGAGCACAGATTAAAACAAAACAACGTCTAGAAACATCTAAAGCAGCTGTTATATGACAAACGTAGCGCCGAAAGTTCATTGAGTGTACAACTTCTGCCTGCATTCCATTCTTCATCCATTGAAGTTCATAAGTCCATTCACAGCTGTAAAATTCTAAGCCCCTTAGACGCAAGTCTCTGATAACTTTTTTTTTTTTTAGCGTGGTAAAATCATCAAATGAGTCCTCCAACCCCGGGCAGGGCGGGAGGGACTGTTAGACTTCTACTAACTAAAATCCAGGGTGTCCTTCATAGCCTGTTATGTTCCGGGGTTACGGTAAGGGAATAATTCCGCGACCCCGGCAGGCTTTGGCCCTCTGAGAGGGGGGCCCCGTCATTATGCTGACGCTCTTTGAGGCGTGCGTGGGACACAACGCGCCGTCGACCCGGGCATGGTCCTTGGTCGGGCAGCGAGTTGCCCTTTACTCGCTGCCCGCATGCCCGCGCCTACGGTGGTCGGAGATCATCAAGCGACGTCCATCGCCGTGGGCGCCTACCACTGCGGCTGGGGCGGAGGGAGGACGCTGTCCTCTCTTGCTCGCGGCCTGCCTCCTCCTTCACGAGCATTACTGCCTCGGAGAAGGAGCTGACCGCTTCCCACTCCGTCTCGCCCCGCAGCATGGCCGCAACCATTGCCGGGCGCGAGCGAGTCTCTGATAACTTACGACTTTGGTAGGTATCCAGGCGACTGTCGCAATACAAATCCATCAAGGTTCGCACTCAGATACGCGTCATTGGATACCAAAGACTTGCGTCGCGTTGTGTACGAATGGCCTTAGGCCGCTATCCCACTGGCGTTTTACGAGCGTTGACGTCAATGTCGCGTCTGCTCCAACGCAACGCTACCTCTTGTTTATCGGACGTCAACGCTTGCCACTCGACGACGAAACGTTAACGTCGCGTCTGCGTGGCGTCGACGCTGAGCAAACGCAACGTTGACGTCAACTCTCGTAAAGCTCCAGTGGGATAGCGGCCTCATAGCAAAAAAACACGTGACAAGCTTGATTTGTTTGTAAATTGTTGACAATGCCGCCTCTAGCGTCCGAAGAGACTCTGTAGTATACAGTAATTTCCCGTATCGCATAATATTTACTAAACATTGCTTTTTTCAGACATGAACGTTACTCATCAGTTTACATTGTACATACGTTACAGTACATTGACCTTCCATAGGCCTACAGAATCATTATCGAATGCTAAGTGTTTGGAAGATAACCAAAACGTCTATTAACGGTCTACACTGATACATTTTCACATTCACAGATAAATTCAGTATTACAGTTACTGGGAGGAGGAGGAAATCAGACAGGCAATCGCTTTATGTAAAATACTGCTAATTCAGCAGCATCTGGTGTTGGTGTTGATGATGATGATGATTGTGTATCATCATCAAATAAAAATAAATAAATAATGGCTGTTGGTTGCGTAATGACAGAACTGTACTCTTAGCACGAACTTTCAGTCTTTTACTTTGCAGTATTTACAGCGTTTCTTGTATGGAAAAATGGAACAATTAGTTCCTGCTTCGCACACCAGAAGCGCTCTCTGGTGTGCGAAACAGGAACTATTTTTTCCTCAAAAATGGTCAAAGTTCCAGTTTAGTTTACGTCTCAAATACTGAAAATTCGTGCTAATTCATTATAAGCAAGAATACTTATAATTTACACAAATAAAACTCCTCTCGTACCGCCTAAATACCTAGTTACTTCCTAATTGTAAAATAAATAATAACATAAAAAACAGTCGAACCCACAAAAAGGTTACAACGTGCTCATAAATCTATCCAACCAGTCGTTTAGATCGACCTTCTGCGATTTACAATCGACAGGCGCAGATAAAAGTATTTTTACGTTATTTGTCAAGGGCAGAACAATTATATTCTTGACAAAGTCAACCCTATTTCAAGAGATTTAAGTGTGATTTGTATCTCAATAAGACCATGTACTTACTCATGATTTGTAGAAATTAGTGTTTTGATATCCTCAAAAAGGCATTATACAAAAGTGTTCAAAAAAATTATCACTATAATCAGTACAAACAGTAACAATTAAAAAAAAATCTTGCTAACCATACTAAGTTTTTTTCCTGTTCCGATCGTTTCGACGCGAAATGCACCCAGCATTTACAAACAATACACAACGTGTGATGTGTGTGGCAAAAACCACAAAACCTATCGTGGCGTAACTCAGCCCATGTTACTGAACAGTGAACAATCTTTGTTCTAAGATTTCGGAAATTCGCAAAAAAAAGCTTTTTTTTATTCAGATGTAGCCGATCAATTTTTCAGTTAGCATGAAAAACCAATTTTATTTTTGCGAATTTGAAAAAGTCTTAGACCAAAAACTGTTAAGTAACATGGGCTGAGTTACCCCAAGAGAAGTTTTGCGCCTTTGGCGTTACACGTTGTATAAACTCACATAAGAACACAAACACCCAAACCCGAAACCCTACTTGCAACCACATAACACTACAATTACTTACTTCCTCAATAATTAGCTCTGTACTCTGTCTGATACGAAGAAAGACCAAACTCATTATGTCAACATTTTCCAATGTGCCAGTAGTCGCACGCGCAAATTCCTTGGACGCAAAAGTGGATAGGCACCCTGGGCAACTCATCGCCTGCTAAATACGTCCCAAGGAATCCCTGCTATGCCAGGTATGCCAGTCTAAATAAACAGTCAGGGTTTTTGAAAGAATTTAGAGAAGAATGTGGCGAGGAATGCTTCAATGGAATTCCAGTAGTTCTATTTTTTGTTTGCCACTAGGTTTCTTGAGGATTTTTTTTATTTTTATGTACAAGGAGAAGTATAATTTGTCCTTAATGACAACGCATACCTATACGTTTATTAAAATATTCTATGTTTATTGAATTCGATGATATAATTATGAGTACTAAGCTCATATTGACTAAAACAATGATGTGAGTACAGACTTAGTAAACAAAAATTCGTATAAACTCAAGAATGTTAATTAAACTCGTGTTGTTTGGACGTGAAGTAAAAAATAAATGAAAATGTAAACATGTTTGTTTCAGTTGAATGAATTGGAAAAGTTATGTATTGTTGTGTTGACTTATTCAAAACGTTTGTAAGTTCAGGCCCTTAGAGGGCCAAATCCTGCCGGGGCCGCGGGAGTAACGAATATCGAACCCCGGAACGTAAAGAGCTATTGAAGGACACCGTAATTTTTCCTTGTTTTCCTCCATTCAAAATGTAAGGATTTTCCATCGAAATGTAACTACCGAGATAACTGCACAAGTACCGGTCTAAATAAAGATAAAAACAGTCTTCCAGAGCGTCTCCTATCCCAAGCATCCAGCGATGCTATGCCGGGCATCCGCATGCCGCAGTGGGACATCAGTAAGTGGGTCGGCGGCATCCGTTCACAGAGGTATGCCGCCGAATAAACTGTTTATATTTACACTACGCGACAACACACCGGGATATTGTGACCTTATGGTTCTGGGGCGTTAGTAGGAGAAGAAAGGAAAAGACTTATAAACGGCTACAAGAAGGTAAAGTAGAAGAGAGAATATGAGTATTTAAGTTAAAAAAAACGGCAAAGAGTGAGTCGGACTCGCACACGAAGGGTTCCGTTTCGTTATTTACAAAAAAAAACATGTCTGTTTTATTAAGTTTGTTTTACTTTTTATTGTAGCGTTAACAAAATCTGTGAAAACATCAACTGTGTAAGTATCACGCTTTGTAAGATACAGCCTGGTGACAAACGGATAGACAGTCGGGCGGAAAGCGCAGTCTTAGATCCCTTTAGCCTTTGATTACGGAACCCTAAAATAAAATCAGATCAAAATCTGAGGTCAAAATTGAAAACTTAATAGAATATGCATCATTATCCCATTTCTCAAAAGTTACTTAATTTGGAGCGGCCGAAAAATTTACATAAAATGGAAGAAAAGAAACTAAATAATAGAATAATGTACCCTGATATTTGATCGACGGCGACGTGTGTGGCCTAAAAACAGAAAAAAAGTAATTAACATTGTCACTCTGAATTTTCAACGCAATTTTGTCAATGACGTGTGTCTTCTGTCGGCAGAAACTCAAGGGCCCATTGACTGAATAACATTAAAATTGTATTAAATACAAAAGTCACTAACAACTGTTATTTATTAACACTATTCTTGCAAACGGCCTGTTGAGCACATTCAAAATTCTGTTGACATAAAAATGGTCGACATTTGCAAGACAAAGAACATTTTAAAATCTAATTCTGGAATCGTGACAAAACATTTTCCGATAAAAAACTCTGTATGTTAAATAAAATCTGACTTGTACGGGTAAGGCCCAATGTCCACGTAACCGCACGTCCATTGTCCACGAAGCGGCAAAAATGCATGACGAACGCAATACGAGCAGCTGACGCGACGTTGCCTCTTCGTGGACACAGATTTCATTGTTTCTACGCAAGTTGCAAGCATTCGTCTTGCAATCTTCAATTGACGAAAGCGTGCGTATGACGTGCGGTTACGTGGACAATTGGCCTAACTCGTCATTGAATTCTTAAGGTGGGCACTGACCGGCCTTAAATATCGTAACATTGTTACACAGAGAGCGTTCGTGCAGTCAGTACGGGAAACATTACGCTCGTAACGGTCAACAAGCGGCTCGTTGTTTGCTGCGAATGGTACACAGGGGGTCTCGTTTTATGATTATTCCGTATATTCAGCGTCAGCTTAAACTGGTTATGCATAGCTTGATGTGTTGCCGTATGTACATTACGGCCCGTAACATCGGTTAGTACCCACCTTTAGATTTAGTCCAAGGACAATTTCGAGGTTATAATAATGGCAACCGCAATAAATTCTACAGAAATGGCAACCCAGATACGGCTCAGAAAAGTGACCGCATATGTTTGTCGTCGAATTAAACAGGAGCATGAAATATATTGATGTTATTTATTGGACTTTTGTGTTTGAATCCAAAAATATACTTTGTTTTGAAAAGGCTGAGAACCCGAGTTAGTTTGTTGATTCATCTTGTCACAATTGCTACTTAATCTTTAAATAATGAGACAAAACTTAACTATAATCATTATTTGCTTTAATAAACAGCTTTTGCCTGCTTCTTCATCATCATCATCATCAGCCGGAAGACGTCCACTGCTGAACATAGGCCTCCCCCTTAATTTACCATGGATATGTAGTACTTACGGTGGAAGGAGTTCCAATCGGCGTACAGGGGACGATGAAGTACCTGGGACTCGTCCTCGACAGCCGGTGGAACTTCAGGGAGCATTTCCTGAGTTTGGCCCCAAGGCTGAACCGTGCAGCGGCCGCCCTCAGGCGACTGCTGCCCAATCTCAGCGGGCCAAACGCTTCCTGCCGTAGGCTGTACGCTGGTGTCGTGCGGTCCATGGCCCTCTACGGGGCCCCTGTGTGGGCCCTGAGCATCCGGACGCGACCACAGAAGCTGGTCGCATGCCAGAGGGTCATGGCTATCCGAATGATCCGGGGATACCGCACGATTGCCGGCGAATCGGCCAACCTGCTTGCCGGATTGCTGCCTTGGGATCTGGAGGCGACTGCCCTCCAGCGCGTCTATGAGTGGCGCGTGGAGGCGCAGCGCCGGGGCGTGAGCCCGCTGCCTCGCGAAGTCGAGGCGCGGCGCGAAGACCTCCGGCGCGATCTCAGGGCAGTATGGAAGGAACGACTGTCGCGACCGACGGCCGGGCACGCCGCAATTGCGGCGGTAAGACCCCTCTTTGAGGAGTGGTTGGAGAGAAGTCATGGCGTCCTTAGCTTCCGCCTGACGCAGGTCCTCACCGGGCACGGGTGCTTCGGGAGGTACCTGTGTCTAATGCGGAAGGAGGATACGTCTGGGTGTCATCACTGCGAAGATCGCCCGGAGGACACGGTGGAGCATACGGTGCAGGACTGCCCAGCTTGGGCGGCGCACCGACGTGTCCTCACGGCTGCGATAGGCGGAGACCTCTCGCGCCCGGCATTGGTTTCGGCCATGCTGCGGGGCGAGACGGAGTGGGAAGCGGTCGCCTCCTTCTGCGAAGCAGTAATGCTCGCGAAGGAGGAGGCGCGCCGCGAGCGAGAGAGGACAGAGTCCTCCCTCCGCCCCAACCGCGGTGTAGGACGCCCACGGCGACGGACGTCGCGCGACGATCTCCGGCCACCGTAGGCGCGGGCATGCGGGCAGCGAGTAAAGGGCAACTCGCTGCCCGACCAAGGACCATGCCCGGGTCGACGGCGCGTTGTGTCCCACGCGCGCCTCAAAGAGCGTCAGCATAATGACGGGGCCCCCCTCTCAGAGGGCCAAAGCCTGCCGGGGTCGCGGGATTATTCCCTAACCGTAACCCCGGAACGTAACAGGCTATGAAGGACACCGTGGATTTTAGTCAGTAGAAGTCTGACAGTCCCTCCCGCCCTGCCCGGGGTTGGAGGACTCATTTGATGATTTTACCACGCTAAAAAAAAAAAAAAAAAAAAAATGGATATGTAGTACCAGGATAAACGGTATGCTATGCGTTATTCCAGACTATAACCTGTTTTCGAGCTAAATTTCATCAAGATCCGTACAGCGGTACTGACGTAATTGAGTAACAAACGGATGGACCGATATTCACCCAAACATTCGTGTTGTATGATTAAGGGTTGGACCTCATCTCGCAGCACGGAATCGCCTTTTTTTCACCGCCCTTTCTCTTTCTGTCGCTTAGAACTGCCATTTGCTAGACCTAGACAGAAATTGCATTTTGTCCGTGATGCCGATCGCCTCAAGGATTTCGCCGCGTGCTATCGCATTATGCTTTCTGTCTCGATCTAGCAAATGGCAGTTCTAAGCGAAAGAAAGAGAAAGGGCGACGGAAAAAGGCGATTTCGTGCTGCCAGATGAGGTCCAACCCTAAACATAATATAACCTAGTGCACTTTCCTTCGTATATCGATACCAAATTGTACCAATTCTAGTCATCATGACACAAATTGAGAAAAATTGCAAATTATGCGTAATTTATTGCTGAAAATATTTATGTTCAGTCGAAACGGAGGTCACTTTAACCTCGTCACTCAGAGCCAATAAATAAAAGTATTTCACACTCACTTTGTTTATGCGTAATAATAAACATGCAATCATTCAAAAGTAATTGCTGAGTGAAGAGAAACACTCGCTGTCGAAAACTTAACCAACATGTTGTGCAAAAACTATGAGAAGAAAAGAGACAGTAAATGACTTTTTTTTAAACCTTTTTAAAACTTTACCTAATTACTCGAGAATAATATGTAGTGTGTGTGCGTTTTTAACTCACGTACACTTACATGGAGACCCGAAACAACTAGGTATAAAGGTGGATAAATATTTATTCCGTGCGGGAATCAAAGCCATGACACGAAGCGGCAGAGCAGCAGCCCTACCAAAGCCCACTGCGCCAGCTATCTTTTTATGTTTGCACTGCATCTCTATAATTATGGACTGTTATTATAGGTATAATTTTTCATTCATCATCATCATCATTTCAGCCTATTGCAGTCCACTGCTGGACATAGGCCTTTCCCAGGGAGCGCCACAGCGCTTTTTTTTTCATTGGCGCTATGACACTTCAATGAAAATAGAGTCTTCATTATAGTATAATCTCTAAGATATACGCGATGACAAAGCCGCCTTATCGTGTCGTCCCGTGACTGTCTCTTCTTTGAGAATTACCTAAATGTTTAGCCTTTAGGCGTCTGGCAAACGGGCGCGTCTCTTGGACGCATTTCAAGTCAGCGACGCGACGCTCAAGCTGTGTCACACGGCACGCACGTCCCAAAGACGTAGACGCGCAAAATACCAGTGTGGAGAGACCTAAAGACGCCTTCACACTGTGACGCTCGATATCGTCAGATAACTGCGAAACTATTTCGTCTTGTGACGTCTTTACACGTGACGCTGTTTTGCATGTTTTTTTTTCCTATGGCTATGTTATAAATGGTTAATCTAAACCATACAGGGTTTAAAAAAAAATTACAACCCTTTTGGGCTGAAAGTACTTAATAGATAAAGAAAAAAAAAATCAGATGTTTCATACATTGTCAACGAAAAAGATATTCCATGTTTTTCTTTCAGGATTGGTATCAAAGTTGTTGTTTGCATTTGTACTTTCAGCCCATGAAATTAATTGTAAACTAATTGCTTGGTAATTACTTTTATGACGTACCTAATCGAGTTACATGATTACGATTGAGTAATCGTGTCCGATTTCTCAATCAACTTTTCGTAGCCAAAGTTTTTGTTGCTACACTTGCTACGCGTGACGTAGCGGGGTCGTAGCATGTCTAACAATTCACAAAGTACAGCTAATTGTCGATTTCGATTTTAGTGTTAAACCTAGTATGTAAAATCATTGATTTATTATATTTTTATTTTGGTGACAAAGAAACTTAATTAAGAAAAAAAGGTATAGTTTGTGTATTCATTTCAATATGACACGGGTTTAGTACCAAAAAAAAACTTTTAAAACCGCAATGTAATAAAATAAACGAATATATTATAAACCTTAGAAATGTAAGTCGACGAATATTTATATTCGAAATTCTTTGTAATTGTGAGCCGAGTGAGAATTCCTCTGAAAATAAACGGTAAGGTCAATAACATTCACTCTTATATTATAACATACTGTTTATTTTAACGGTATAAATCTGTAGTAGTGGCTGCGATCGAGAAAATATACTACATTTTATATTATTTTGGTCTACGACGAAATATTCGCTTCGCAAATCATCAGCCCCGGGAATGAAAAAAAAAAACAGAAAACGCCAATTTTATTAAAACTTTAATAAGTTTTCTAAAATATATTTTCTTTCGCACTCAATTCAATACACAGGAAAATTGCGTCACGGTTGGTTGATTTTCATACCGTGTAATACTATCTAATATTATAAAATATAAATTGTCTTTTTTGTTTTGTTACGATTTCACGCCTATGTTGCTGAACAGAACCCTTGTTTTCAGTATTTGAGACGTAAAGTAAACTGGAACTTTAACAATTTTAGATTTTAAGGAAAAATATTGGATCCATATTTTTGCTTTTTTCGATTACACACCAGAGGCGATGTTGCCATTTTTTTCATATGCCACGCAGACGTCAACGCTGTAAATACTGGAAAGTCTAAAAAATAAAAAATTACGTGCTTAAGGGTACTAAAAGATCCGGTTTTGATTACATTTTTTTACTAGAATTGAAAAAAAAATGCGCAGACCGCAAGCGAGCGAAAGCTAGTACGCAAGGTACGCAACAATTCATAGTTCAGAAACACTCCTGTTCAGAAGACCACCATTTCTTACACAATACCTTCGTCACTTTGAACGGCCTCAAGTAGCAACTATTCTTAGGCCACGACCACACTGCAAACCCTCAACCACAGCCCATAACAAATCACGTTAAATTTTCACCTGCGTACCGCAAAATACGAGCTTCACTTCAACAGTACCATTAACATTTCATTTGAAGATTTGTGAGCGATGGCGATACACCGCATTCCTCTAGCCCGTGTCATTCTGGCGTAGTGCCAAACGCCGAATGCCGACACTTCGTACCGCAGGTGTGTAGGTGGCTTTATACAGAGTTAAAAGGTTACATTGGGTTTAGTCATGGTTTTAGAGAATTGAGATTGGTTTTCTGAGTTTCTTAAAGTACTTTTGTATTTTTAACTTTTTGCATTTTTAAACTAAATAGACTAGGCAGTACTTGGAAAGAGATAAGTATCAATATTTTCGTTATCAAAAGATGGACATAACATTTTTAAAATGTTTTGTATTAGTAAATTATTTATTAATGTTTCGTTTTGAAATAAAAAAATAATGTATTATTTAGGAAAAAACCAGCCAACTTTTAAGAAATTTGTGAGTATTTACTGAACGAATTTGGGTGTCTCATACACACAGATCGGTCCTAACCTGGATCAACACGACATAGAACAGTTTCATCCTGATTTTAAGGGCCCGTGGGATGATTTTCGAGTCATAGCGGGTGAAACCGCTGGCAACAGCTAGTATGTAAGCTATATTTTTATCGCCTCAATATCGCTGTTAACGTTTGATTGGCCAAATGGACAGGCGTGGCACTGACGCACATGTTAATCGTAGTTATAATAACTCACGATAGATGTCGACATAATTATCTCTGGCTCCAAAGTTGGGCCGAATATCGCTCCGATGTTTTGGTGAAATGCCAATATTAAAGGCAAAATATACCTAATGTACTGTGGTGGTCGGGTTCCAGTCTAACCAAATACAGCTCATTACCAGTATTATACCTGGAACGGCTGTCTTCAAAACTCAGGGTAACAGTTAATTCAATGCAGTATTATGTATTCAAAACTCAAATTCGACGCATTAATGTGTTTCAATTGGACCTTTGCAGGTTCTTTTGAAAAACTAACCAAAAAAAGCGGTGCTACATTCCCAGACACAAGACCTACCTATTAACTTACAAAAGCGCTGTAGTTGTATATTTGAAAACGTAGATATCTATGGTGAAAACTGGACGAGAAACTCAATAATAGATATCCTTTTAAATTTATAAAATTCCGTTTACCTATTCATTTTTCATCATAATATCATTACATTTTTAAATATTAAAAAAATAAAATAAAAAATAGTAGTCCGCCGGCGTGTGAGCAGGGTCCAAGCTACCGGTGGTTAGGACTCCAGAGACAGGAACCTCCTCACAACACGGGCAAAATTAATATTAAATATCTTAATCAATATGTTGTTTCTTAATTGAATGGTCTAGTTATTATCTAAAAACCCATTTTAGCAAGCACTGTTTAGTCTTGGTAATCTCTTGCGGAAACTGATTGTATTAGATCAAAAATCATTCTAACTTAGCCGAACTCCACATAATCACAGAAGATTAAAGATTGTGGAGTTCGGCTAAGTTGGAACGAATTTTGTTCCGATGTTTCAGTAAAATGTTGGTCATAATATTCGCGCCAACATTTGAGCTTGGAACCAAAATGTGATAGGCTTGGTTAGTCCATGTTTACGTCAGAATATCTGAATGACGCTGTAAAGAATGCTGTTGATATAACTTTGTGTAATGTTTTAATGCATAATGACGGGCAGTTTCCTTGCCAAATGTGTTAGACAGAAAGAACAATTTGAATAACATAACATCACTAATGGTTTTACATAATCTGGAGTTTATGTCTAACGAAGTGTAAAATGTGTGTGTGAATTTAAATTTTAATGTGTTTTTGAACGCAACCCCGATACATGAAAAATAACTAGTGTAAGGTAAAGTATAAATATAACATCTAGGCTTACATTATAATTCGAAAGAAGTAACAACTGCCAGAGGGCCTACCATGAAGCGGGTCTTATAAAGCGTAAGTTCTTCCGTTCAAGGAACGAGATAGCTAGATGCCTTGTATAGCTCGGTCTCTTTTCCCAACGGAACTATTCACGCTTTCGCTAAGGGCACAATGATGACACAGGCAACTTCGCGAGTAGTGTAGTCTCATACTTCGGGACTTCGACCAACTTCGACGAGGACTTCGTCCAGGCAACTTCGCGATTAGTGTAGAGCTGGCTTTTTTTTCTTTTTTTTTAGCGTGGTAAAATCATCAAATGAGTCCTCCAACCCCGGGCAGGGCGGGAGGGACTGTCAGACTTCTACTGACTAAAATCCACGGTGTCCTTCATAGCCTGTTATGTTCCGGGGTTACGATAAGGGAATAATCCCGCGACCCCGGCAGGCAGTGTAGAGCTGGCTTAAGAATACTCCACAATCGTGCAACTTCGCGAGGAGCTCATTGAGCCCTTTGACTCGGTCGCAAAAACCGAAATCAAATAGAAGTCGCCCGAAGCGAACTGAAGTTGCACGTAGCGAAGCGAAGTGCCCTTCTACACTATCGTATTCCTTCAACTTGGACCAACTTCGCGAGTAGTGTAGAGCAGGCTTAAGACATTCCTACTACCCTGGCAGGCAATAATTTTGGTTTGAGAAGAAAATGCGCCGTGATGGAATGCGAATGCTTGAGTTCATAGAAACAGTATTTGAACAACAAATAATTGTTTATTTATACTTTAAAACAAAGTAGCAATGATCTTCGCATAGCACAGTTACTAATCACATAGTAATGTGCTCTAAAATAACACCAATAAAATACAAATTTACTTAAACTACTCACAGTCTAACTGAAAAAAGCTATTACGAAAGAATGTCGAACTAAAATAAATCTAGCTATCTAAAAATGAAATCTAGACTTGTACCGAGTATTTATATGAGATGATTCATATGTACACGTGTAGCTCTTTTAAGAGACGTGTCTGTAACCGTTTAATAGATGGTATAGCAAAAGACGGGTTAAAATTATGTCTACAAAGAATATGATCTAACTGAAAGTACCATAGACTTAGGCAATTAGATTATAGATAGACGACGTCGTTCGGCGTGGCGGTCTAAGGGGGAGGGATATGTTCAGCAGTAGACGTCTTCCGGCTGATGATAATGATGATCGTCGTGGTGACTTTTTGAAGAATTTACTGGCCGCAAGGAATAATTTATCACCATAATCAGTGAACTACCATTCGATCCGAGGTAACAAAATGTCACCAATACAAAAGTCACCAGCACAAAAAGTCACCAGATGGGTCGCTACCTAGCCTGGTAGCTCTACTATTTGCCAGAATCTCTGAAAAAAGATTTGTCATAGTAAAAATGTATGCTATGAACTCATAGTATTTCTAAACTTTTCGTGATGTAACTTCTGTGTCTCTTTACTCCTTGTAATCCACAATCAATCATGCGCAACATTGTTGGTGTACGCGCCTGCTTCCGACCGCTTTGATCTCGACCTTACTGACACCGAGCTTTTGCCAAACAACTGAAATACAGGCAAAGAATCAACACTTACACAGATCACGGAAAGCAAAAAATAAATATGATTATTATTTTCTGGCTGTCAGTCTTAAATAATTTATTTTGTGCACATCAAGTCTGGCAGTGTTGGATAACTTCCCTGTACTACAGAATGTTCGTTACACGGACCATTAGATACTCGTAGGAAGTTAGAACGATCAATCTTTTTGAAAATAGTTCTCATTTATTACGGCTACATAATGGACAGCCGTGTGAAAGGGCTGTGACTGTACTTGTTCACCAAACTCGACATAAAGGTAATAGAAAGCGTAAAATATCAATACTTTGGAGAACAATAGACTTTCAGACTCAACGTAACGGGACTCGACGTAGAGGGAACAAATCAATATAAGTACTTACTTAAGACAATCGTCTACCGAGAGCTCGTCCATACTAAAATGGAAAACGTTTTCCTGCCGCTCAAAATGAAAATCAAAAAAAAATATTTCACATAGGCCCATGAAGGCACTTATAAAACGTCGACAACAGGTGCACGGTTCGGGTTGGTCGATTCCATGGAGAAGAACCGGCAAGAAACTCCATGGTTACTGTTTTAAATGTGGTATGGTTTGACAAACTTATTGTTACAATTTTGAATAGGTACTTAGATATGTGAGAAAAACGTAGGTCTAGTAACAAGAGAGAGGTGGCAATAACAGGTGGCTCTATAGCGAAATATGGGTGTCATCATCAGCCCATAATGTTCCCACTGCTGGGACACAGGCCTCCTCTCTGTGAGAGGGAGTGGGCCATAATCCACCACGCGGGCCCAGTGCGGGTTGGTAGATGTCACATTTCTTCGAATTTTTGGTCCTAGGGCATGCTGGTTTCCTCACGATGTTTTCGTTCACCGTTTTGAGATCAGTGGCGATGAAATAAATTACACGAAGTAATGCGCCTGGCGGGGTTCGAACCCTCTCCCTACAACTCGTAAATCGGGACCGACGCCACTGGGCCACCATGACTGCTCTATGGGTAATATGGGTGAGCTATTATACATATAAGGTTATACCTCAGCTTAAACCTTCGGCTTCGGGGATAATAAACGTGATGTTGTGTATAGTAAAAGTAGATATCCAAAACTGTACATACAATGTGCGATTCAGAATATCAAATTATTTTAATTGGACCTGCCACATAACACATAAACTTATTGCTCTTTTTGATGGTGTTTCTTTTGAAGGAATCAATATTAGTTGATGTTTTTTTTTTGCCATAATATATTAGCTGACTTTATTGAATAAGCTATTAACTTCTAAGAGTCAATCAAATAATTATTTTTCAAATTCTTTTCACGATTGACGATCGATTTTGATAGTCATAGTTAATTAATCGATTAACTAAAACTAGCAAAATCCGGTCGTCACTTATTTTTGAAGAAAACAGGCGAAATATATTATCTAATCATTATTTTTCCAACCTTGGTCTGACATCAGAAAAACTTCCATGCATATTCAACCAACATTTAAAGTGGAATGCGAAAATATTTCATCTGTCACTTTTTATTCTCCTGTATTTACTTTGGAGTCTGGCATCAAAATTATGATGAATACCTTCCGTGTGTTATTTTAATGCAGCGGTAATTTGTATATGAACACATCTATCTTAGCAGTATGTGAGGAGCAAACTGAACATAATTATGATCTTGTTATAAAGAAAATTGGGACACTCATAAAAAGGCAAAGTTGTCACTACTGGTTACTAATCGTTTTAGACTTTTCTCTGTTTTAAACTGAGGACTAGCTGAGTTAGGGTGTCGGGCTTAACATCCCTTATCTACAATTGTTGAAAAAAAAACAATAGATTTTTCTTAACGCCCGCCCGTAATGTATAGCGATAAGGAATTAAATAACTTGCTATATCATGCCGGGCGCTAGCCGGGCCCCAAAGCTTTTAATGAATATGTTCATTGTTGTTGACGCATACCGTGACGTCTGGTGATTGAAGAGGCCTTTGCCCATGATAAACTATCGAAAAAATAAGGTCGCCGTAAAACTTATTTCCTCTGGCACTCTGTTCTTGTTTGGTGTTTGAGAAGGTGCATCATATCATTGGCGCTTAAACTATTTCAGTTGCATAACAATTTCATTGCTAACTCTTGGCAGGTTCACAGTTTTACTAAGAACGCATTATCTTTACTGTTTGATGTCCATGCTGTAACGAGCACGTGTTGTCATCGTATTTAAATCTACAGAGGTTGTTTACTCTTATTTTACAGGTAATTTTATAAATTCAAACTTATGCTGTTCTATGACGCTCACGAGCTTGCTTCACCCAAAGGAGCGCACTTTTTTAAATAAATCGTTGCGTTTTTTTCAACGATACACTTTTCTAGTTAAAAAAATCTCCAAATATAACGATTATTAAATCGTTATATTTGGAGATTTTTTTTGTCTCTTTTTTCTTAAACATTTAAGTTGGTAAATATCCTTCTAGAAGGGAACCCCTCCCGGCGTATACACACACATAAGTGTTTCAAATATAGTAGTCATCTAAATAAAACCCCTGTTATCAACAATTTTATTAGCAATTAGCGAATCGGCAAAGTATTTTCATACGTCACAACCTCTGAATTAAGAACGAACGGTTGAATAATGAACTGTCGGTCAAAGTATGTGACATACCACTTGGTCCGATTTGGCAAGAAACAGTCGGAGGAATCCGAGACGACGTCACACAAGTACTTTCGGGATTAGGGCTGCTACTACGGTTTAGACGAAGAAATTATTCTCTGTCTTCTGAAGCGTGGGACACACAGAAAAGACGTAAGAAGCAGACGGGGCGGAGACATTATGTCTCTTCGGCGTCTCTTTCATACAAAATGACTAGAAGAATGAATAGCGTCGCAACGTAAAACACACAGAAGAGACGGGGCGCGGGAGCGCATTTTCACACGTCCGCGACGCGTCCTCGTCTCGTCTTTTCTATGTGACCCAGGCCTGAGAATAAAGAAACAATTACATTTACAACTTTCAAATGCAGCATGAATATGCGCATCGTGTTCGTTTTATTAGGAGTGACTTTTGTAATTCCTTATTTGGTTCTAACGAATAAAATATTACAGTAGGATTCAAAAGTGGGATCCAACGAGAATAAATCATAATTGGAATAACCTCATTATTAGTCTGTATTATACCATTGCTGGGCCAAAGAATCACTTTATTCCTTCCAAAGATCATGACTGTTCGCCATCTTCTTTCAATTCTCAGAAGACATTCATTTAGCCCCTTCTTCTCCTTAATGTTCTGCAATGTTATCGTGTCGCTGTTGCAGGGCACCAATCTTGAGCCTTGCGGGTCTCTAATACCTACCGTTGAACCCTGTGTCTCTAACACAATAACTTTTTAAAACATCGGATATTCGTAAAAAAAATCGGTTGTCTTTAAAGTCGTTTCACTGACTATAATTGAACGTGACAACGTCATAAGAAAATGTTGCTTTATACAAACAATTGACACGCCGTTTCTATGGAACGCTACAGAGCGAGGTAACGCCGAACGACGTCATCTTTTTTCATGCGTGCCGTCCATTGAATTATAACACATTATCACGTCAATACTATTGTTTTTAGGTAAAACTCCAAATTCATTTCACAATTGACGCACTCAAAACTTCAGTGCAGGTCATGCAATGCATCTGTCACATATCAATCCCGAAAGTACCACTTCAAAAGGACGCATTAATTAAAGAAAATCACATTACCGGCCAAATGCACGAGTCATTTTAATGACCATGCATCGGTGTTGACAGTGGGCGAATAAAATTAGGTGAAAAGACAGCGCCAAGAGAGAAAGGTTTATGAGTTTCCGAAAAAGATCACATAACAAAGAGACTATAATGTCAAATGATCCAGATTTCATTACGTGACTTTGTAGGTCAGTTTTTGGATCAAAAGAATGATGATAAAAAAGTGTATTTCCGTCACTTTGAAAGACATTTTTACGATATTTTGGAATATGATAGTTTTGCACAGAGTAAGAAAATTAAGGATACGGAAAAATCTCAAAACTTTATTACATCCCATGCCTTCTCTAATTATCCCTAAATTTTATAAACAAAAACCGTAGTTTCTAAACACATTTACCAGTACTACAATTGTCAAAAACAACAAACAGAAAAGGCAAAGAGGAAATTCCAACGCGGTCCCTGAACCACACCTGAACTCCGACTAAAAAAATACATAACGCATAAATATTCAGTTTATAATTCTTTTTTTAATCAAATTAATTTTCCGCGCATTATTATTAGTACATCCCGAAGCATTCCGAACTACGTAGCTCGGTAATAATTTTGAGAACAAGGCTATTAATCTTGACTTACATGTGTCATAACAAAAGTCCGTGAGTGTTGTTTGCAAAATAGTTTAAATGTCCTATTAACTAAGAAACGGTTTAATATTCATTATGACAAGATTGTCATAATGTAGATACATTCATTTGCGACTTGCAGGCAAGACACTGGGTACGGATATCCGAAACAAAATCTGGACAGAAATCGACAATGTTGAACAGCATTCAGCCTATGCTGACTAAATTATCGGCTGAAACCATGCTGAGTTCAGACGAGAGCAGAGTGAAGCATTTTGACAGCTGTCTCAGCCTATGTTACTCAGCATTCGCCATTTTTCTTTTAGTGCTGCTAAGATATTGTATCGGCTAACCGTACCCAATGTTTAGTACTACAGACACATCAACTTCTCTTCTAATGATATAAAAAATCAATTGCTGTTCTTTAGTCTCGCTAAAACTCGAAAACGGCTGGAGCGATTCGGCAAAGTAGCCAAATCGGTCGAGCCGTTTTCGAGTTTGAATGTGTTTGCGAATTATTTTCGGAAGTCCAGGGATGGTTCAAAAGGTGACTTTGAGGCGGTACGAAGTTTGCTGGGTCAGCTAGTTGACTTATATATATTACTGCGGTAAATAGAGAGGTAAATAAGTCAGCTTTGCAAACAACAACTTTGCCCATGGTTTTACCAAGTACTAATATCTAGCGCCGATCATCATTTTCTGTAGGTTCCGTAGACTCATTACGGAACTTTGAATTTTGATTTATTATCACTTTTCCCACTAAGAGTTCTAAGAATCCTGTTAAGCTGTGGTACATCTTCATGTTTTGCTGATTCTACAGCCACCTACTGAAAATTCAGCTTGCTGATTCTATAGGTTTTTTTTTGGGCATGTTAAAATAATCAAATGAGTCTTCCCACCCCGGGGCAGGGCAGGAAGGACTGTCAGATTTATACTGACTAAAATCCACAGTGCCCTTCAATAGCCATTTACGTTCGGGGCTCATGGTTAATCGTTAGTTCCGCGACCTGATTCTATAGGCTACGAAGTGCGACGAAAACTCTGGTCCTCTGCCATTTGTTTAGTCTAAATAAATTCCGTATAGAATACACATGAATTTTATATAAGAGAGGTATGCGTGCGACAGCCAGAAGTGTCCCGCTAGGAACTTTATTATAAATAGAAAGGAATGTGCGCCGGAATGCGGCGACGCACCGGAAAGTTAACTGTCGAGAAATTTCTTTTCGATTCCATTGAGTTTCTGTTGTAACTGCGCAGTTTACAAATTGGCGTTCTTGTTGGTTGTTTGGGGTTTTTCAAGTAATTTAGCACGGTAATGAGTTTTTGGATTTGAGGTGCGAATTCGATTCGAGTACCTACGAAACCAATAATTATGTATTATGATATGTACGTTTCATAGTAAATTCTTATTTACTATCACATCTAATTGAGGAAGAGACTGATCAGTACTTGACACTACTTATTTAAAGCCCAAATAGGAATCGATTTCAACAATTGAAGATGAGTAGTGATGGATGACGTTGACCACATGTTCAGTTACCATCAGACGTGAAAGTGGACAACCAGTCTGTATGCCTATTGCAAAATTCAAAGAGCTCAGTGGTTAAATACTGTTTTAACCTTCATGTCTTGCTATTAATTGTTCTTTATTATAATATTCTAAACTTAGAGGACCAGCGACTTCAAAGTGTTGCTACAGTTAGCTATTGTTCGTTGAAGTAGAAAATGGCATCGAGTTCATTGACCGACGGCTTTATCTACCTATCATAAAATAAAGTGATTTGTTCAACGCGTAAAAGGCAGTATTCAGAATCACTATTGGCAGTATAAAAATTAATTGAGGTGCCATTGTTTATTGCAAGTTTTCTGAAAAAGGAAATCTGTTATCAAGAAAATTCTGTTTTTATAACATAATAATTGTAACTAATTTATTTAAAGGTGTTTGCAGAAACACCCTGAATAAAAAACCCAACGTTCAGAATTTCCTAAAAGCATTGTTATTTCCGTTCGTTATTTAAACGCCATGTTATTTCGGGTGCGCAAGTGCATTAGCGGATGCGTTAATTAGTTCAAATAATTCTAATTGTGCTACAAATAGCTCATGAACGGAATTCTGGCAAAGATTTCGTAATTAGTGGTTATCGTCTTCGTCTAAATAGAGTTACGGGGAAACTTTTTACGTGCAAATTCTTTTTACTGCATTCCTAAGGATTCTAATTTTATCGGTGCATAAACTTTTCCTTTCGCTAGATATTTCTTCAAGGCTTTTTAACACAGATTTTTTACATCAACAAAAGTTAAAACTGGAATGAAAGTTTGTATTGAAGGAAATGTATATTTTTGCATATGGGAATGGGAAATACCATTGAGCAACTTTGTGTACTTATTCTTTATTTTCTTATTACTGTGCATACAAAACATTTCTTTCCTCAAGAATTTCACAAAAAAACTGTCTGCGAATCGTAAATATATTTAATTTTAGCAGTTTCGTTTTGTGGTGAAGTAAAGGTCGACCTAAATATTTATAATCTAAGAACGATAAAAATAATCCGGAATGTTACGGAAGGTACTGCTAAGGTCACATGGAAAGAAGGTCGCAACAATTTGTCCCATATAAACGTCAATTTATGACATTTATATTTTGTCTGAAGGTTAATAGTAGATTGTGTGACAAGGGAGCAAAGTAATATTTTTACGGCGAGGGCGCTTTTTTGAATCCAGAGCGAAGTGAGGGATTCTACTGTAGAATCCTGAGCGTAGCGAGGGATTCTTTGGTAGAATCCCGAACGTAGCGAGGGATTCAAAGTACGCCGCCCGAGCCAAAAATATATTTTGCGCCCGAGTGATACACTCTACTTTTCATCACCCACTATGAGAAAATAAAAAGCGCCTCGTATTTTATTGTAATATTATTACACGGGTTAAAAAAAATGCAACAACTAACTTGAAATTATCTAATATTAAAACAACTAAAAACTTATGTTTACATTTGAGACATTTTCGCAACTATGAAAATTATATAGAAGATTCCATTGAGAACGAGCCGAAAACATGTGAACGCATTGTGGAAAACATTAAATTACAACCTACAGTTAATACATCCATGCCACTGTCCGAAAAAAAAAAACAATCTACAATTTTTATTCAGCCAGGGACCCGGCGTGACTATGGGCAGTCATTCCAGCCAGTCTTTATTCAAACACTATTTGCGTTCGATTTCTTTGGTGCCGAGCACTAAGATGTTCCAAATTCAAAAAGTGCGCGGCAATGTTCTTTGCGGCGCACTTATAAAGAGGATTAAAAACTCATTTCTGCCCGCTAAACGTTCCCTATAGAAAACACCAGTTTTGGGCGCACTTAAAGGCGAACCAAGTCGTCCTTTTCGAATAGGTGGGATGAAAAATAATAAGCGATAAGCATGTTTGAATTTTTTAATCGATCTTTTATCGAGCAACGGAAACAGTGAAATCGATTAATTAAACAATTTGTTTCGCATTTTTTACTAGTTAGTTTTATGGACACTAATTCGTTTTAAATAAGCCTTGAATTGTATTCAATAATCAATATTTTTTCAAAGAATTATTTCTTTTAAGGTAATAAATATATCTTTAGACTATAAGTTCTTCAAAGATGACAAAACATAACAAAAAGCAAATTGTACACAATAACACAACCTTTTTTTTTAGCTTGGTAAATCAAATCAAATCAAATCAAATCAAATAATTTATTTCAACTAAGCCAATTACAGGCACTTTTGAATTGTCAAGAGACATAAAATAAAACTAGTACTAGAAAATAGTTTAATTAGTTTAATTAGTTTAATTATGGTGCTACAGTCCCAGTCACAAGACATAAAAACTGTGAAAGTACCGTAGGTGCTCATTCCAAAGCGTAGATCTCTATGGAGAAGAATGAGCAAGAAACTCCATGGACACTCTTTTTCAATCGCTAAAATTATTACAGATCTTTTATTACATCATTCATCATCAGATGGTACACTATGCGAGAACGATGTGGCAAATTATTAGTGTCCATAGTAATAATATAAAAAAGACAATTCAAAAACAAAGTTGATAATACGTTATTAAAATAAACCGTGGCAGCTAAGAGATGACCAGTCTCAACTGACAGCGCCCGTTCACGAACATGACACATATATCAGCACCATTCAGCTCAACCATTTTGAAGGGAGCTAAATGATCCGACACACACGCCACCATCAGCGAGACATTTGAGTGAGCATGACATACTCTCAACTGCCAGAGTCATTCAAGTCAATAAAGACGTAGGTATCTAGTCAACAATAGCTCTCGCACAATGCTGGCTATGAAGTTATATAATACTAGGCAGTTTGACTCTATACAATGCAAGGACTCTTATAAAATCTATATCCGCTTCGAAAATGTTAATAAAAAGATAACCTACAAATGTCCAGACATAAAAAAATGCACAAAGGAAAATAAATAAAAACTAAAATAAAAAAGGACGATAAAGTCCGTTAATCATTATAAAATAAAACAAACACAAACACATAAAAATAAAATAAAAAATTAAATGACTTAACAAAGTCAAATAAAAATATAAAATAAATAAACAGTTACATGGATTCATATAACTCGTCCGGAAGTTAAAACTAATCAATCAAATCTATACAATGCAAAAATAGTTCAACGATCATCTGCAGCTCCTAGAATAATTTCACATACTAATCCACCAGTTTCCCCTGTGTTTGTGGAGCAGGACCAGCAATAAGCCAAGCATTTTTATCAGCAATGTAATCCCCCAACTTATAATAAGCTTTACTTCATAGTGTGCGTTTAATGCAAGTTTTAAATTTCGTCTCATTCAGTTGGAGTATGTGAGGAGGTATTTTATTGTAACATTTTAAACAGTACCCCATGAAGGATGAGTCTACTTTGGCTAACCTGAAACCTGGTTGAACTAATTGGTCCCTTGTTCTAGTACTATAATTGTGCCTTTCACCTCTTTTACTAAATAGATGCAGATTCTTTCTAACGTACATGATGTTTTCGTAGATGTATTGACAAGGTACAGTCATGATGTTTATATCCTTAAACCGTTCCCTTAAAGAATCGCGCCTGCGTAGATTGTATATGGCTCTGATAGCTCTTTTCTGCAGAATAAATATTGATTCGATGTCTGCAGCACGTCCCCATAGCAAAATACCGTAAGACATGATACTATGAAAGTAACTAAAATAGACCAGTCTCGCGGTATCTATGTCAGTATATTGACGGATTTTTCTAACAGCAAATGCTGCTGAGCTCAGGCGTCCTGCAAGAGATGTTATATGCGGACCCCATTGTAGCCTCGAGTCGAGCGTGATTCCCAGGAAAACAGTTTTGTCGACGAATTCTAATTTCTCTTGATTCAATACTATGTCACAGTCATTACTTTTGACATTCGGTAGAGCGAATCTTACACATTTAGTTTTTTTTGCATTCAGTACTAAATTATTGGCAGTGAACCAAGAATGAACCTGCTGTAGGGCAATATTTACATCGTCAACATTTGAGGCACGTCTATTTATCTTAAATATTAAAGAAGTATCGTCTGCAAACAACACCATTTGCGGTTTGTTTTTAAATAAATGGGTCAGATCATTTATATATACTAAAAAGAGAAAAGGGCCCAATATCGAGCCTTGTGGTACCCCCATTTTAACGTTCAAACCCGTTGAATTGACACCATTTATTTGAACTTGCTGCTGTCTATCATTTAAATACGATTTCACTAAGTCTAGCGCAAGTTTACCTAATCCGTAATGCTGAAGTTTCATGAGCAAAGTTTCGTGATTTACGCAATCAAATGCTTTGGAAAGATCACAGAAGATCCCAATGGCATCTTGAGATTCTTCCCACGCAGTAAATATGTGTTTCAATAAGGTAACACCGGCATCAGTCGTACAACGCCCTTTGGTGAAACCATACTGTTGCTCATGCAAGATTTTATTGGTGTTGAAATGAGTGAGCATCTGATTGAGCATAACTTTTTCGAACACCTTGCTGAAGACAGGCAAAACGGAAACGGGCCTATAGTTATTACAGTCTTTACTATCGCCGGATTTAAAAAGCGGAATTACCTTACTGTATTTCATCAGATCTGGGAAGACCCCTTGATCTACGCACAAATTAAATATTGTGGCTAAATATGGTGCAATAGTTTCAATAATTGACGAACAAACTTTAATAGAAATACCCCACAGATTTTCGGTTAATTTTACCTTGATTTGCTTAAAAGCTTTCATAACTGTCATGGGGTTTATATGCTTAAATTTAAATTCATTAGGACAGGCTGGAACGTTTTCTCTTAGTAAATCGGAAGAAAGCAAGGGTGAGGAATTTATCGCTTCCGTTGTTTTTATTGGGATACTAGTAAAGAAATTTACAAATTCCTGAGCAATACCTATGTTGGACTTCACGACACCACGCGAGGTCTCCAGTGTGAAATCAACATGTTTTTTATTTCTATTGGTTTCATTATTGATAATTTTCCACACCGTTTTTATCTTATTATCAGCTGACTTAATCTTGTTGCTAATGTAGGATGATTTAGCTGCCTTACAAACGTTTTTAAAAATGTTCGAGTAAGTACTTACATATTTATTATAACTCTTTGTATTGATATAAGGCTTAAGGCCGTAAAGCTCAAATAAGCGTTCCCTACTTTTCCTAATACCATGTGTTGCCCAGTCGCTGAATACAAACTTTGGGGTAATAGTTTTAGTTTTCTTTTTAAAGTACTATCAAACTCTGTATGCACTACCTCAAAAAACTCTTCATATAATTTATTTGCATTATTTATTTCATTAAAATTTCTAGAAATACTTAATTTACTTTTTAAATTGTTATTAAATCTATCTAAATTGCTGGGTGTTATTAATCTAGATTGTATCTGAATTTTTTGTACTTGCTTATTGTATGTGAAAACAACAGTCTGACCACTATGATCTGAAGGTAGGTAATTTACAATCGATTTATCTAAATAATCGCAGCAACAAAAAATATTATCGATACATGTAGCAGAATTTGTAGTAATACGGGTTGGTTCTGTAAAACATTCCACAAATTAAATGATTTGAAAAGGCTTAACAATCTACTGCTATTAACATTATTTTCCAAGATATTAACATTAAAGTCACCACAGACAACAATGGATTTAGTACCGGTTTCAAGTTTTGCCAAAACATCTTCCATTACTGACTCAAATATCGAGTAGTTCAAGTAATTTGGGGTCTGTAAACGCACACTATAATATGCCTATCCAGCTCTACACAAGACAACTCTATGCTATGCTCGACTGACAGATCAACTATATCATTACGAGACTTATACTTAATATCATTTTTAACTAAGATTAAAGAACCTCCACGTATCTTAGATTTTCTGTTAAAACAACTGCCGACATTGTAATTTTCATAATTAATTAGCATTTCACAGTCTTTTAACCAGTGTTCTGTGAAGCAAACAATTTCAAACATAGTTTTTTCTAAAAATAATTCAATTTCTAGCTGTTTAGATGAGAAACCTTGAATATTTTGGTGATATATTGTCAAAGAATTCTGCTTAGACTTATTTTTGCAAATTTTACTTGACTTAATTTAAAATCATCAAATGAGTCCTCCAACCCCGGGCAGGGCGGGAGGGACTATCAGACTTCTACTGATTAAAATCCACGGTGTCCTTCAATAGCCTGTTACGTTCCGGGGTCACGGTAACGAAATAATTCCGCGACCACAATAACACAACCTTAACAAAAATAATAGTAGCTTAAACAAACACCCTACTCAGAAACAAACATATTTGTTTGGCGACTTATTATATACAAAATTTTGAAAACTTGAAGAATAGACTAGATGAACTAGAATCAACAAATAACAAATCATAGAATGCACAACATTGATCTAAAAGAAAAGCAAATCAATTAGCACCGTAACCTTGCACGAAATCATTCATAATTTTATGACAAATCATATTTTGGCAATTGTGACCAAAACATAAATAGGGTACACCCACGTTAAGGCCAAAATAACGATTTGGGCACAATCCAAATGTCATTTTAATGTACACAGTCATCATGCCAGAAACCCCTTTGTTTCCAAAAGTATCATAAAATCGCAGTCTTAAAAAACGGAAATTTACCGAATTTGAAATTCTCATCGCAAAGTATTTTCCAAGTCATAAATACAGCATGGTCTAAAGACGTCCAAAAAGAATAGGGATGCTTCGCGACGTTCTTGGAGAGGTACTGCTAAAAATTTGTGGTCCATTTTTCAGTCAACTTGTACAGATACCCGCTGAAAGTACAGTGATCCTGCTTCATCCCGCTGCTAGCCCTTTTGCCCCTCTCACTTCGACTTCCTGCTCTTCTGTCCAAGTCCAAGGAGGACTGGTCATTGATTTTGTTTAGCTCATGTTTTCCTCTACGAGGTCTATCGCCACGTCTTCTGGTGACTCAACTCGCAGTATGACAGGGCTCCACATTGGAGCTATTTTAAGGTGGATGGATGATGATCTAAGGAGACATTCATTGAGCATTCGGCAGACGGTATAACAAAATAGTGATAACAGGGTTAACCCTGTTATCACGTTAGATTAATCTAGAGGCCGAGGTTGCGGGAGTGTTCCATGGTTGCGCAATTGTCTAACCAAGGCACTGTCGCCTAAGGTGAGGGTGAACTTTTAGTCAGAAAGAGTTTAACAGTCCTTTCTGCTCCACTCAGTACGGAAGGACTCATTCGATAAATTTTATCAACAAAAATTAAAGGGTGAATCTAGTGCCAGTAATTCAGTCACCAGACGAAAGCCAGTTTTAACTTGTCCCAATTCCTCTGAAAAAAACTGAAATAAAAGAGGACTCGTGAAAATGTGCGTCTCGTTTTGTGCTCATTCTGTAGCAGTAGATTTATAATCTCTATGTCACAATTATGTGACTTCGACTTTGGCAGTTCACATGTTTGTATCAATTCTGACATGAACGGTCAAGGCAAACAATAGCAAAGGCAACCTGTCAGAGTTGTATTATTTACTATACGCAGCATGTGCTTTTATAAGGTAAATTAAAATAATATACAGCCCTTCGTAGTAAGCAATTGCGAAATGAATAGGTACTTTAACGAATATAAGTATTTGGCGTGAACAAAGGTATCCTGTATCCGAACAGCTTCACTGTATTGTACTTATATGATGTACAGTAATTATGGTGTCTTAATAAATGTTTGTCTTATCTACCAAAATTTGACTATTCTCAACGGACACAGTAGATCCGTTGATGAGTTTAGTCAATATCACTTTTAACGTTATGCCACAACCCGAGCAAAAAATCACGATAGAGTTACAGAAAAAAAAAAAACAAACGGTTGTTCTTACCAAATACAGTCACAGCAACGTATAGTTGGATTGGCAAACCAGAACTTTATTTTTATACTATTCATTAAACTTACAAAAAAAAACCGAAGCCCATCCAAGAAATATTCTAATTACGTTCACGTGAGGTAATTACGGTAACATTGAACTTGGAACCTGACAACCCTCACAACCTACACCTTGTCATGGATACCATCACTTGCCAAATAACTGTTTACGCGAATTCCTACCTTGCTACCTTGGTTTTTAGACCAATTGTCTTGTCATTGAACAGCAAGCAGGCATTCGTCAAAAACATGACAGCGTAATGTATTCTGGCTTCCATCCAAACCCAAGTACTACCAAAAGAGATTTTGAAAAGGCAATCGACACTGTGGAATGTTACGTTAATAATATTTTTGAAAGTTTTAAAGATGTTGAAATTGATATAGAAGATGACTTATGAAATGTGTTTAGAGAAAAATGAAAAGTTATTAGTTCAGTTTTTGAAATATTTTCCAGACATTATTGTATAATCGTCTGAGAATGTCCATGACATCTGGTGGACTGGTTGACTTCGAGATATTATTTGGCTGAACTATCATTAATATTTATCAAATCATCAGATGAAAATACATATTCCCTTGTAATTCAATCAGAATTACCATATTCAAATTTTACAAAAATTAGCAATGTATGCAGGATATTTCTCTCAAATATTCCCTGAATTCCTAAGACTCAAAACAATAACACTGATCATATTACCTAGATCCGGAACCACTACCATATGCTACTCGAAATGCTAACATTAAATCAGCAATAAAGTTTCTTAAAAAAAACTTCGCAGCACATGAGCACATACCAGGAGCGAATAATGTAGAGGAGATAACTGTTACAGAGTATTACATCAGTATGCGGAAGCTGGCAGACCATTGTTCATGGCACAGGTATTATGAAGAAGGCACAATAGTTTTTATTACACAATCAAACAATACACAATGTACAGAGTGGCCCTAGGCAGTGACCAACTCTCTAAGTTTTGCCACAATTAATATAGTCTCTAACTTCTTTTCCCTTAAGACTATATTTGTCAGGCTGCAACAGATGCACGGAACCCTAGAGGGTGGCAGATTTTGAAAGATTAGGGTGATTTGTAGGCGGTTCTTTGATTATTACATTCATCCATCGCTTCCTTTACGTATCTGAATTTAAAACCTCCATTGTTCCAAGCTAACCTTCTGCAGTTAACTTCTGGAATCTGCGCCCGCGCACCCGTTGGGATATTTCCGTACCACAGCTCAATGCCACGAGGCCAACAACATCCACTCAATGAATTACTCATTACTCTACAACTGCAATTAGGACATTTTCTTCATCACTTTTGACGTAGGTTTCTTGTCACTGGTCGTGTAACGTAAAATTTACAATTTCACACTCATTCAAAAGTCTTTAATCGTTAGCAATAGCAGGATCGGGATCGGGATCTTGTACGACATAATTTTTATGTCAATCTGTAGTATCATAAAAAGACAAGAAAATAAAAATTATCCACTTATTTATTTTGGTCCCATCAACATTATACATTTTAATTGTAAGCGAATACCTTATGGTTAATTTATAACAATAAGTTATTTATCACATTGCTTAAATAAAGTACATAATACGTAAAGTATACTCTTACATTTGTCAGCCAATAATTTGTGAGAAAGTGCATAAGAACGAACATTATTCTAAATTATTCCTTAAGAATTATTCACTTAAATGTTCACCAATTCCTTTCTAAATTATACATTAACTTCATCATTCATATAGTTTAAATAACAAAACTTCCATCTCTAACATCGAAGCTGATTCACTGTCGTTCATACCCAAGTCATTCATCCACTCAGTCTTATATTTATTATCATTCTTCTCCTTTTTCTCTTCCTTCCTTTCATCATCGCACAAAGTAATCACAGCTATCCTTTTCTAACCTACATCGATATCTCTATCACTCTTCAACTTTTCTCGATGGGTCCGTATCTCTGCCTGAACCAGGTCATGCCGATGTAGTCAGCCTCGTATACGTCAGGTATCTCCTTGTCGATAGCTTCGCAGTAAACCATCTTTACCGAGGGTTCTCCGAAGAGCCTCTCTTCATACTTGATGAGCTGCTTAAAGAATCCTGTGTTCGGTCGGATTTGTGGTCTGAAACAATAACAAGAAAAGTTTTTGAAAAAGAACAGAAAATGGTCAAGGAAGAAATCGTTTTATGATTTCATTATGCTTGAAATTTACGATGAACGGAAACAATAAAGTGTTTCAAATTACCCACGTAATTGCTTCTTTTGTAGCAATGAAATTGTGTATTTCATGTGATCATTGATCAATACAGATATCAAGAAAATAATCTCCAGTTGAGGAATACTCTTTGAGTTACTCACCGTCTCTGCTTCATATGGTAGTAGGCATCCCTCAAGGTCATCTTCTGCCATTTGACGAGGTACGCCAGGCAGAGAGTGACAGATCTGGATATGCCGGCCACGCAGTGCACCAGCACCACATCACCATTACAGACGACCTGATGTAAACAATGTCCATTAAACAACTGTTCTACATTCCGATCAATTATTATTCAACAAAGTTATTCAATCGGAAATGAAAATATTGACTTTATCTTACATTACTGAGCCTAAAATGTGAAGCATAAACAAAGAAATCTAGGTCAATCGCGAATTGACGGAATCCTAGGCTATCGAAAAGATAAATCGAGAATTGGAATTTTCTCTCTCTCGTACTTTTTAAAATCCAGTAAAATCTTACCTCATTAATCAGGTCAGCCACACTTTCCATGTACGGGTGCATATCAGAGTTTGGTGTGTCCAGAAGTGGCACGAACTGCCTTGGAACATAGTCTTCAGGGGGAGGGGGTAGTTCTGGGGCTGCACTAACGATTAAGCCCGGGTGCAGGGCTCGCACTGCTCCAGGCAAGGCATGTGCCCCACATACGTATAGAAATGGGGTGATCCGAGACACTCCAAGAGGACATCCTCTGTAACAAAAAGATGAAAAACATAAATATTTTTTTCTGTGAGATAAGAAAAGATTAGAAATTTTATCTAGTTGATTCTAAAATACAACACAATGAAGAAATCATATCAAAGTCTGGGAAATTCCTAATATAACAATAAATATGGTTAGGCCTTCGATCTAAAAGAGAGTCATGACAAAGTTCAAAGGATTTCTCCAATCGATGCCTATCCATCAAATATCAAATCACCTAGATCGTAGATAAACATAACTGAAAAACGATCAAAATATGATTACAGCAATCCTGACCCGAATCATGACAACACACCGACTGCGGCACGTAAACACCGCATACCACGCGGTTGTGTCATTCTGGCCACTTGCCAACTGATCTGACCTAGCGAACTTGCTAATGCTATGTTGCTCTTTTATGAACTCTTAAGTTCTTTTCGATTAGAACTTGTTTCCAAGTTCGATTTTTTCTTTCAAATATTTCAGAAAATACTTCTACACCATTTTTTAAATCTCTCTGCATCAGAATAATGTTTCCCTTTCTAGGTAGTTTTGTAGACTTAAACTCTTTACTACCTACCTAAATCAAGTTCACTGTAATTGAGATATTTCCAATCCTAATAGAATACTAATTGAATTCAATGAAATATGTTCCAGGAAACATTATTTGCTTGTATTTTAATCCAACTGCTCATTAGAATGCAAAATAATCATGGAAATTGCAAACGATGTTAATTTTTTAATTTCAATGGTTATTTTATTGACGACTTTATTATCTAGCAATTTATGGTTTTAAGTTGAATTAAAAAGTAATAATTACTTGTTTAGTTCTTCCTTGGTCAAGATCTGCGTGTCGACCACTGTCGGTTCGTTCCCATCTCCCACACTCGCGACCTTATCTGACACGGTAAGGACTTTCATACTGTCACACCAAACTAAAACAACAATTTTTTTTCTATCAACTGTCTGTCACTTCACTGTCCACTACCATTTATCACTTCAAAATTTAATTCACGTTATTCGTCACACCACTGAATAGTTTTCACAATTCGTGATCCAGCACTCAAGTTTGTATCTTCCACTGCTTCAAAAATTATGCAAATGTCACAATTGTGAACAATTGAATATTCACTGTTTTATGAATTATCTTTTCAGAAGCCTGCAGCTTTAGATTCTTCTAAAACTTCTGGTAAAATCTCTGTATCTTCAGTTGAAGTATTGTTCGGTATAAAATTATCGTGTTTAATATCGATGTGAGAATTTTGATCGAGCTAGCGTGCGTGCGCACTGTACGAATGCTCCGGCGCACTGAGTGAGTCGACGAAGGCACCTGTACGATCCCTAGTCCGTGACAGACCAGGATTGCAATATCCGGCATTCCACAGTTTATTTTAGCACAACGGTGACGCTTATTTTGTTTACAATGCTCGCGATGCTGTTTTTGGTTTGAACTAAGGGCTTTCTGCGTTTTTTTCCTTTGTAAGTTTATTTAAGTGTGAGAAACCAATGTTTTGATCGTCTAATTCAGTTAGATAAACTGTTTTAGCTCTTGTTAAGAATGAGTAGTAGTTTCATTCACCATCTCAAAATGAATGATGTAACAAACGATTTGTAATATTTTGGCGATCTAAAAAGAGTATCCATAGAGTTTCTTGCTACTTCTTGGAACGGGCATCTATGGTACTTTCACAGTTTTTAGGGTTCCGTAGTCAACAAGGAACCCTTATAGTTTCGCCATGTCCGTCCGTCCGTCCGTCCGTCCGTCCGTTCTCGCGTACCCCTTAGTGTGGGGTATCATTAAATAGGCCTTTAAAAAATAATGATAGTTTCCATTAACAATTTTTTGATAAAAAATTCGTTTGTGAAATATTAAGCTTTATAGTGCTAAATTTTGCTCGATTCGAGTGTCCCCCCCCCCCCTCTACCAGCTAAACGGTTATGTTTGGGGGTGTGAAAAAATTCACAATAGTAGTATATATAACGAAGTTTAAAAGAAAATTATCATGACTAAGTAGGCTTTACAACTTTACTAGTAATAGACGACCAACTTATAAAATGTACTTGGATATCATATTTTCTTAAACAAAATGTATCGGAGACAACTGCAAATGTAAGTTTGTCAACTTTATTTTTACAGCTTTAACAGGTATGTTTTTATGGTATGTTTTTTGGGGATAGGTAGGTTGTTATCGTCAACTATTTTTAACTAACTTCAAAAAAAGGAGGAGGTTCTAAATTCATCGTAATCTTTTTTTTCTTATATATTTTAACTGATTTCTCAAAGACTCCTGGACCGATTTTGAAAATTCTTCTTTTTTAAATTAAATTCAGCGAATCAGTTTAGTTAGTTCGCATAAGTATTTTGATGGGCAACTACGGAACCCTACACTGTGCGTGGCCCGACACGCACTTGGCCGGTTTTTTTATGTCTTGTGACTGGGACTGTAGCACCTTAACTTTGTAGTGTTTAATTATATTTTTTATGTCTTTGACAATTCAAAAGTGCCTGTAACTGGTCTACTTAAATTAAATGCTTTTGATTTGATTTGATTGATCACATCGGTCATATTTTTAACCGACTTCAAAAAAAGGAGGAGGTTATCAATTCGACTGTATTTTTTTTTATGTTTGTTACCTCATAACTTGCGACGGGGTGAACCGATTTTCATGATTCTTTTTCAAGATCTGATGATTGGATCTAGGAGAAATCGAGGGCAACCCTTAAATTTTATTGGCTGACACATAGTTTTTCGCAAGTCTTATGAAGTAATTCAAGTACTTGCGTATGGAAATCATCATCTCATGTAGCTGAGCTGATGATGGAAGGTACAACTCCTCAAGTAAGAAAATATTGTTTGTCTTCGCATATCTCCGGAACTACAAGTCCGATTTAAGTCATTCTTTTTTTGTTGTACTGGGTATCGTTCAAGGTTAGGGAATGCTGCAAGTTTCATCAAATTCGGTTCAGTAGTTTTTGAGATAGGGAATGAAAGAGATGTTAACGATGTTATTACCGGTGCTACGGATTACAAAATTCTAGTGCACATGTAAGAAAATGATGTATTTGACAAGAATTTTGGTTGAATATTTAAACTAAAAAGAGTAAAATAAAATTTTTAAAAAAAAAATGTGACCGCCTTCAAAAACAACCACAAAAAAGTGTAAAATAACCTTAAAAACTTTTCTTTCGGAAGTCGGTGGCAAATGAGACAATGAAATTAATAAAAAAAGTCACCGACTTCCGAAAGAAAAGTTTTTTGAAAAGGATGCGTTTGATATCCACCAATCATACTCATTATGTGTGTGTGCGTTATGAAAACAAATGAATATGATTGGTGGATATCAAACGCATCCTTAGCAACGTAGCATAGCGCATCTCTGGTGGAAAAGCAGCCTAATTCCTTTTTTCTAATAGTTCACTAAAATATTTTTGAGTGAAATATGCTGTAAATAATATTCATATCATGCATATTAGCCGAGGTGTCACATTTTTTGTCTAACAAGTCACAAAAAGTAATTGTGCAAGTGATGAGATACGACACAGTGAGTCGAGGGCCATAACTTCAGGCGGAAAAAGTCGCCAGCAGAAACTAGTTCGAAACAAAAATATTTCACGTGCCCTTATAACATTTACGTTACCTTCGCTACTTCCTACTGTTACTGAAAATGTTTCCTGAAAACGCTGCCAATCCTGAGTCGAGAACATGAAACTTTAAAATGATTAAAGGTGGTTTAAAAAAAGAAAACTATATTTTGAAATCTTCAGCCCAGGAACAACAGCATGCAGGACAAAAAAAAACTTAGTAACTGAATAAATGTTCGTGCACCCTGGTAAAAATAAATGAGAAATTAAGCAAATCTCATCACTAACAATAGCAACTTATAAAATCCATTTAACCCTACTGTTTTAAAAAAAAACATTACATGTTGCTACCAACATGATTCGGAATCCATATTATAATAAGTATGTTGAAACATTGTTTATAACAAAGTAGCAATCGTAATACCGCAAGAAAATTGCGTTTGTACTTCGCTAAATGCTGCTATTTATTTGCTCTTGACGAAAGCACTAATGCAACGACAAAGACGTAAAACTTTCAGAACAGACGCGTTATTAAGTAGGTACCTGTTAATAAATAAACGTCTCATTCCCCACTCAATGTAACCGCGGTACAAGATGTAGGAGCGCTATAAGTAGATCGTCTACATAACTCAGGTGCGACTTCCGGGCGCGCTCGCCTTGGGATCATAATCATTTCGCTCCTAGACGCTTTCCAACAAAATACTAGTTGCGGAGGATACAATTTAAATGCAATTTGTCATCTAAATGATTATTTGACGTTTTCATGCTTGAAAATAGTTATTACTCAAAAATGCATGTAATGTGGTCATTATTTTGACAACCTTGTTTGAGCAAAGTCGCCTTTGCCGGAGTGTTTCAAGGAGCGGCCAGTAATGTTTTTGCTGGCCGCTCTACAGGTCGGTAATACATTGCCGGCCGCTATTTTGACGTTTCGACGTTTTAAAAAGACAAATGCAAAAAGATTTTATTTAAAACACAGCTGTTTGTATATAAAGAGGTAGGCACAAAAAGATTGTATTCCATATTAAAAAAAAAAAATACAAAGAAGTAACAAAAGCGCGGTTCAGCGAAATTTTAATTTTTATTTAGTGACTTTTTTTTTGCTTTATGTAAGTGAAGAAAATATACCTAACAGTCAAACACCGCATTAAAATTATCGCAAACTATTAGTAAGTAATATGAAACCCGGAAACCCGGTGTTGAATTTTAGTAACTGTACTTTTCATATTGTTATTTTAATTAATTTTCTAGTTAATACCTATATGTATTTTATTTAAATCACTTGCTGGTTTTATTTAGGTTAGGTACTTGCATTTTTGAGTAAAGCACTATACAAGCCTTGGCCCATTATGACTCTTCGCTGGTCACGCTATGATTGCCTCGAGCTAGCCTAGCTACGCTCTAGGCCTTCCAGCTTGGCCATCATGCAGCCCTTGCTGTCCTCACTGTAAAGGCCTCGGCCTCCGGCCTCGGCCTTTATCTCAGCTCGTCCATCAAGTGGTGCATGCTGACCGCGCTGTGTCGGCCTGGAGCTGCGCTACGCTGCGCTGTCGGCCATCATCAGCGCGACCAGCAAAGTAGCCATTATAGGCCGCGGCAGTAATGTACTATTATTGAGATTGAAATGGGACGCAGTTAATTTTAATAATGAGACGTTTCATTTTGAGGGAAAGATTTGTTATAACACAAGAGAGGCACTTGAAAATAAAACAATTTTGATTCTCCGGTTCGTTCGCTTGTTGAAGTACGAGTGTATACTGTATAACTCCTAAAACTTGCCTTCTCATCCTTGTAAAGTCACCAAGCTAGCACCAAACTAAGATCTTCCAACACTCGCCCATTCGCTTCTGGATCAAACTAAACCTAAAACGAAAACTAACCTAACATTAAAGCGTTTCTTTTAAAATTTAGAAACCGGTTTTGAAACCGGAGCCTCATTTATATTTTTATCTATTCAAAATGCGTAACAAAGACAAATACAAAACCCCTTTTGAAAACCACACTAACATGACTGTAACCACATACCGTAACTGTAACCAGAAATACCTGTATCTGGAACAATCCTGTACATATCTTGTTCCATATACACAAGTATATTATATTACTTATAGTACTCACTCAAGAATATAGAAGTAACTATATGCTCTCAGCGCAGTTGGAACATTTGCAAGCAATAAACAAAAAGTGCCGAGTGAAATGCAGCAGCAATAAAATAAAATAATCAACTGAATATTATACTATTTGATGCACGTGAGTTTAGGCTGGATACAGTATCAATTCTTTTGATTTCTGGAGCATGAGGAGGGATGACACGTATGTGAATAAGGGGTTGATGGATATATATGAAGGTTGATGGTTGGGGAAGACGAGAGAGGTCATAGTAAAGACGGATGCATTGTGTGAGTAATGCTGTCACGTCTGAGAATGGAAGAAATAAAAAATGTAGCACCGACCTCAAGTAAAATGGGAAAGGGGCAGCAGAATGATGATGATTTTTACTTTCTAGCGCCAAGAATGGATGGAAAAAATCAAAATATGTTTGACACAAAATTCGATTAAATAAATTCTACTCACTGATCACAGACATAAGAACATCAAATGAAGGTACAGGTCAGGTCACAGAGCATGCGGTGCATGACAGCATTCATCAATCAATCGTCCACGAACCCCATATGCGGAGAAACTTGGCTTAGTGAAGTATCATGAAAGAAAATTAAACAAAAAGTTTGAAATGAGGTGAGGCAACAAGATTGAATATGGAAGAATCAATCCGGCATCCATAGGATTTGAGCAATAATGGTTTAAAATATTTCTAAAAACCTGTAACCATGAACCAGACTTTTCAGTGCTCACAGACGAAATAAGCATTGCACAGCACATCTTCATAACAAAAACAAACGCTGGAGCATCACATAAGCCTATGCTTATTAAGGCTCTTTGGTCGATGAAAGGAAGGAAAACCAGGAAAGAGAAACCACCTTTGGTTCTAGTTCTATACATTCACCATGTTATAATCGGCTCTCAATTTATTCTAAAAGCTATAAAAACTTTGAAACTGTCAAACTTTCAAGTTCTTGATCGCCAATAGTATTTGTTATAGATCAATCGTGGTAACACCTTTCTAAGGACGAATGTTGACAAGCAAAAAATCTAAAACCAAATTCCGTTTTAGCAAGAGAACCAGATGTAGAATAAACTGTTTTATGACTGTATGACTTTCTAAAAACTAGCCAAATCCAGTTCGCAGCCAACCTAATTGCTGACAACATTAATAAAAACGGGAATCCTGTCTCAAAAAAACACTTGTTTTCTTAAATCTTCTACAGAATTTATTTTGGAATATAAAAATGCATTTAAGTTTCTGAAAATAAAATTCTAGATAATGTTATTAGGAAAAAACGCTGAGACGTGCCAATTTGCACACATTACGACTTTGGGACTCCACGAGGGAATCACGAAACGATATTTTACGGATGATTCAACGTTCTTTATTACTTTCTGTTGCTTTTATTTTATTTTTATTATAATTATCTGGAGCAATGGTGATGTATGTAATACATAATTATGTATGTGAAATACTTATATCTACAGTTTACTTGCCCAGGGGTGCCTGGGGTGTATAATTGTCTTTACACTAAGTATAGGTAGGTACTCTTGTTCGTGTTGTTAGATGGTAAAATCATCAAATGTGTCCTCCCTCCAGCCCTATGTGGAAAGAAAGAGAACATCACTGTCTCCTATTGGCTAAAAATCCACCCTGTTGCGTCAGTCGCTCTTTGCTTTCCAGGATATTTGTTTCTTTCATTTTGGGTAGACGGCAAAAGGTATATAGTTATGTCATATTTTTTCTATATTGCGTATGTACAATGTTTAACAATATACGAGTAACCTAGTCTTTTCACAATGGTTAAAGAGAAGAAGAGAGTCGAAAGTACCTAATAGTCAACATTTATGAAAGTCAGTCGCTTGGTAGTAATCTACTGATGCCATAACATTATCAGTCGTTATAGTAAGATACTACTTATGTACAGCGCCATCTATCTTAAGTGTCTTGAACTGATAATGACAAAAAGATTCCGATTTTCACCACTGTGGCTCTGATAGCAGTCTCAAACTCTCAATGGTGCTATTTCGGAGATAAAGTATAATGAGATTTGTATTATTTACTAGCTGTGCCCGCGACTTCGTTCGCGTGGATGTTGTAACTCAACAATGTCTTTTTTTTAAACAAAGATTTTTTTCTAAAATTAAAAAATGCTTAGTTACTCCATTACATCAGCTACCTGCCAATAGAAGTCTTGTCAAAATCGGCTCAGCCATTTCAGAGATTACCCATTACAAACTTTTTTTTTTCACAGAGAGTTAAGCAATTTTCATACTTTAGTTATCTCGAAAAAAAAAGATGGATTATTGTACATCTGTAATCTGTCCACCACTTTCTTTCATGATATGCCAAATTTCAGTGTCGGAGGATTTTTTCGTAACACATAATAATATATGCCTCGTTGACTGGACTACTATGAAAACGTTAACTTTCGTTTCAGTCATGTGACAATCTAAAACAATTCGCCTGTGAAGGAGCTGAGTTAGGCAGCCCCTAGACCTACAATGACAAAAGTAAAAAGTATTGTACGAACAATACTTTTTATTATAGGAGGTACAATAAGATTGAAAGGCGCTCTGAATCCAAATGAGTAATTATATTGAACAATAATACGATCTTCACAATGTTTTCGTGTTTTATCGGAGAATGGGCGTTTTTCCATTAGCCGGCCCGGCACCGGCACCGGCGACGGCGCCGGCGTGCCGGTGCCGGGGAAGCAAAAATGTACGGCTCGCTTTTGCACTTACCCGCGCCGTCGCCGGCGCCGGCACGGCGTTCATACATTTTCGCTTCCCAGCACCAGCGCAATGCCGGCTAATGAAAAAAGGCCCATGAGTATTGATCCCGATATTGCGCAATACTGACGTTATACGATACAATAAAAAAATATGGTGCAATAAAAATTAAACTCCATCAAACTTTCGTTCATTCACTGCACAATCTTCAATGTTTACTCTAAATGGTCCATAATATTGCACAATTTGTAATATTGTGCAATATAATTGACCGTTTAGGGGCTGCCGCACAGTCACTTGCACAAAAAAGACAAACAAATTGAAATATTGACAAATGTAATATAAATAATACATACTACATACCTAAATAAGAGAAAAACTTGCGCATTGTCAACAATTAGGTAGGGTATTTAAATAGCTCCCTGTTAACTCTTCTTATCAGCAAGTCTCTGCAATATTTGCTAGATACACAAGACAACACCCAAATTGAGTAGGAAATACAGTATTGGTCCTTGAGTATGGAAACCTCAGCGCGCGAATCAGACATACCATTTTTTTTTATTTGTCCATTTGTAAGTCCAAAAAATTGTTTTTCTTTTTTCAGTGTGAGTTGTCCACAATTTGTGGAATAGGCCAATTTTTATTTTATTTTAATGCTTTTCGACTAAAATATAGGTAAGTATTTTCATATAAAATTACTTTCTGGAAGTTGATCCTCATTAGCAACACTGTCGTAGGGGCGTTTTTCCATTAGACCGCACGGCACCGGTTTCATACATTTTCGCTTCCCGGCACCGGCACTACGCCGGCGCGGCGCAGGCTCCGGTGTTGTGCCGGCTAATGGAAAAACGCCCTATAGTGAAATAATACAGAAATGTGTTTTTTTTTCATAATCACCGTGTCATCCAATAAATGCCTTTATTTATTATTACCTACTCCTAAAATCTTCTAGGCGTCACTCTTTGCTTTTAGTTAGTAGCTTAAATAAAAATAAAAAAAAATAAGTAAGATGTTCATAAATTATTTGATGAATAACATTGAACTTAGACAGATTTAATTTTGTCATAATAATTGTCAATTTTAATGAATGAGAAATGCCAATTATTACAGTCTTTAAATTACATTACATGTAAAGACTGTAATGAATTGGTATTTCTCTCAAATACTATTCTCAACTATTAAAAATCCTAATGCGCAAATGAAAAAAAAAAAAATTTTTAATCTCAATTTTAATTCTTTATTTTTTTGATGTGCTTAGTCTACCTATAGAAAAATGTTTTTTTTTTTTAATGGAAGTATATGTACCTATAGGTACTGCCATAGAAACAAAGAAAAAATCCACATGAATTTGATTACCATGTGATTCGAATAGATAGTTTCATCTTGTTGGTAAAAGTGCTCGTTCACATTCAAAATTATTGCAACTACAATGACTAACAATATTATAAAGAAATCAATAATTTGATAATAACTAGATAATTGGGAATTATGACGCAAACCATTGATATAAATAGCCCACATTTAAAAACACAGTAGATTATGTTTTCTGTGCTTAGGGTTCCGCACCTCTAAAGAAAAAACAGAACGGAAAAAGTATAGTTTATATGAGGGTGAATCCTAAGATTAATTCAGTTGATTCCCTTGGCGTAATTAATTAAACAGATTATTTATAAGTAACAATGTGACATAAAATTAAACCACAACTCCTGAAAAAAAGATTCTTGACAGACGGACAACAAAGTGATCCTAAGAGAGGTTCCATTTTTTCTTTTGAGGGATGGCACCCTATAAAGTTTGTAATTGGTTATTTATTGTAATAAGTATCACAAAAAACATCTTCGCTAAATTATATTTGTACTTCATTGATTATAAGTGAAGACGCCTTTGGTCAATGCAACCACGGATTCGTTGTCGGACGTGAGTACGATTCGCACTTGACCCGTTTTCCTCTTCCAACTATTGCCTATAACTTCGAAAACTTCTTTTGAATGACTTACTACCACTAATATTAAATATAAATCGTGGAGAAACTGGATGAAAAAAAAACACAGGCAACAGAAAATGAGACCACTAGACGATTTCAGTTTACAAGTAATACTAATCATTAACATTGATAAAAAATCGCATACAAATACTGATAATAAGAAACACAACAAAAAGAATCATCCAATTTAGCACAGTCACTCGGAAGTTACGCGCGAGTCGCGAGTATTTCATCGATTCATTGTTATTTATATAGATGAATAGATAGAAGATAGGTAACAATTATCATTATGAGTTAAAATGCGCATAGCGATGATATTTTATCTATCAAACGATTTAGGATAACCAAATATTCCGAACAAAAATGCAAGTCATAATTTACTCATGTGCCCGTCGCTTATAAAAGATTGCGCCAAGGCTTTGGACACGCAAAGTCGAAACAGCAGGCAAACTAGATCTACGTACACAATTTAACGTAATTATTTCTCAAATTGTGATATATGTGTTATCAACTAAGGTACGTAGATGACATTATAGCTTATAACTGACCCTAGGTTCCCATTATCTCTGTGCCAAATTCATCAAAATCGTTTGCAGTTTGGACTTGAAAACTAAACATACTTATATAACAGAAACATCCATACAAACAAACATAATACAAACATACACTTGGCATTAATAATAATATAATTTTAGTACGAACAAGGATAGTTTTTTTTTCCAGCAAATAGTGAGTTATACCTTTTTCATTATGTTATTTTGAGCTATAAACAAAAGAAACGTTGGAAATATTATATAATAGAACCTGAACCTGGTTCAGTGTTCAACAGGGTCAACAATGTATCCGCAAAATCATAAAGTTAATATATTAACAATTAAATAATTAAGTAGGTAATGTAAAGAAGTATGTACAAATGTGTATTTATAGTTATCAAACGAGGTTGTCGAGATAGTGTTAAAAATAACCTCTAAGATAAAAAAGATATATTTATTAAAAACATTAATATACCATAGATCTTATTAGTAAATTAACTTTATGGCTATAAGTAAATGACTGAGTCCAAGATATTTCAGTTTTGTTGGACAATGTTATGTAATTATTTTAAATTATAAAAAAAATATCTAAGCAACTTTAATTCTGCGACAAATAACCAGGCTTGGATTCAGGATGCAACTATTTAATGAAACCTCTCACAAGACTCACACATACCTGAGCGAAATCATGTATCATCCTAAAACCTGTAAGAAAGATTTTATACCTAGTAAAAAGCTGGTCCAACAAAAAAGTACGATTTTTTTAAACATTTAGTACTAGCTTCTGCCCGCGACTTCGTACGCGAATCCTGTTGCTTATGCCAGCGACAACGGGGCCGTCAAAATCGAAGATCTGAAACGTCGAATTCTAAGAGAATGGGGACGGGAAAACAATGGGATGCGCGAGACGATTCCAGACGTTCCAGATCTTTCATTTTTGTAAGTCAACAGGAAATGACCATCAGACTAAACAACTCTTGCTAATATAGGAATGACGTCATTCCTCACGGGCTCTTGGAGTTCCACATCAGGTGTTCCAGATCTTCAATTTTTATACGTCAATAGAGAGTGCTCATCAGGCTGAACAACTCTTGCTAAGACATCATTCCTATATATGTTATAGTGTAGCTGGGGTCTTGGAGTTCTACATCAGGTGTTTCAGATCTCAATTTACATTCGTCAACAGAAAGTGCTCATTAGGTTGGACAACTCTTGCTAAGATGTCATTCCTATATAAGTTATAAAGTTGTTGGAGTTCCACATCAGGTGTTCCAGATCTTCAATTTTTATACGTTGACTGAGAGTACTCATCAGGCTGAATAACTTTTGCTACGACGTCATTCACTTATATGTTATAGTTTAGCTGGGCTCTTGGAGTTCCACATCAGCTGATCCAGATCTTCAAATTTTACACGAAAACAGAGAGTGCTCATCAGGCTGTATAACCCTTGCTACGACGTCATTTCTATATATGTTATAGTGTAGCTGGGCTCTTGAAGTTCCACATCAGGTGTTCCAGATCTTCAATTTTTAAACATCAACAGAGTGTGCTCGTCAGGCTGAACAACTCTTATTAAGACGTCATTCCTATATACGTTATAGTTTTGCTGGGCTCTTGGAGTTCCACAACAGGTGTTCCAGATCTTCAATTTTTATACGTCAACAGAGAGTGCTCATCAGGGTGAACAGCTTTGCTAAGACGTCATTCCTGTATATGTTATAGTGTAGCTGGGCTCTTGGAGTTCCACATCAGGTGTTCCAGATCTTTAAATTTATTCTCTCAGCAGAAAATGCTCATGATGTGGAACAATTTTTGCTATCGCACCATTTTTGTATCTCTTATAGTTTAGCTGGTTCGTTGCGGTTCAGCACCAGGTGTTCAAGTTTCCAAGATAAATTATAGCCTATGTGTTGGCCAGACTTAATACCAATACAACAAAAAAAAAATCACTCAAATCCGTCCAGTACTTTTTGAGTTTATCCCGGACATACATACAGACAAACAGATAAACAGACAAACAGACAAAAATTCTAAAAACTATATTTTTGGCTTCGGTATCGATTGTAGATCACACCCCAAGTATTCTTTTAAAATAATATTCAATGTACAGTTTTGACTTCCCTACTATTTTATTATATGTATAGATATACAACTGCTCAAAAGACGGCCAAGATGGTGAGAGGAATGTCAGAATCGATGTGACCTGAAAACTTCTAATTTGTGATTTCTTTACAGATAATAATACAACAACAGCAACCAACATGATTCTCCTACTGCTGCCGCTCGTTCTCGTGCTACTCTACTACTACACCACCAAAAACCACGACTATTGGGAGAAACGGAATGTGAAACATGACAAACCAATACCAGTCTTCGGAACGCTATATGATAATATCGTGGGCAAGACAAGTATAACAGAAGTAGCCGTGGAGTTGTACAACAAGTACCCCAACGAGAAAGTGGTCGGCTTGTTCAGAGGAACAACACCCGAGCTGGTCGTCAGGGATCTTGATATAGTGAGAAGGATCCTCAGCGTGGACTTCGCGTCTTTCCACCTGAGGGGATTGGGCAGGGACCCTGAACTTGAACCTGCGTTTTATAATCTATTCCATGTCGATGGTGACAAATGGAAGTTATTGCGGCAACGTGTGACGTCAACATTCACCACCGCAAAGCTGAAGAATATGTTCCCTCTAGTGGTGCAGTGTGCGGAGAAGCTGCAGCAAGTTGGCGAAGATATCGTGAACCGCGGTGGAGACTACGATGTGCGCGAGCTAATGGCGCGCTTCACGACCGAATTCATCGGCGCCTGCGGCCTCGGCATACAGATGGATACCATAAACAACGAGAAGTCCCTCTTCAGAGACCTAGGCAGGAAGGCATTCAGGAGATCTTGGAAGAATTATGCCATCGTTGCTTTGCATGACCTATTCCCAGACTTCAAGAAACTTGCTCAAAGACTTTTCCGTGAGACTGTGGTGATAGATGCCATACATGAAATCGTTGTAAATATTCGCAAACAAAGAAACAACAAGCCCATTGGTCGAAATGATTTTGTTGATTTACTTTTGGAACTGGAAGGAAAAGGAAAAATAACGGGAGAGTCAGTGGAGAAGAGAACTACAGATGGAAAACCAGAGCAAGTGGAGATGGAGATGGATCTCACGTGTATGGTGGCGCAGGTATTCGTGTTCTTCGCAGCCGGGTTTGAGACTTCTTCATCAGCGACGAGCTTCATGTTACATCAATTAGCGTTCCATCCGGAAGAACAGCGAAAAGTTCAGGAGGATATCGATCGGGTGCTCGCGAAGTACAACAATAAACTGTGTTACGATGCAATCGTTGAGATGACAGCTCTAAATAACGCGTTCAAGGAGGCCATGAGGATGTTTCCTTCTCTAGGAACCTTGCATAGAGTGTGTGCGAGGAAGTACACGATTCCGGAGTTGGGTCTCACTCTCGACCCCGGTGTAAAGATCATTATACCAGTGCAGGCCATACAAACGGACAAGAAGTATTTTGATAATCCTACTGAGTTCTTTCCGGACAGATTTAACGATCCGAATGTGGAAAAGCATAAGTACGCGTACTTGCCGTTCGGTGAGGGACCTCGGCAATGCATTGGTGAGTAGACCTTTAGTATTACATTGCTTTTTTTTTACATATTTTTATTGCTCTGTATTGGTGAGTAGAACTTGGTGTTACTCTGTTTGTAAACTTATTTTTATGATTCTGTACTGTATTAGTAACCACTTAATTACCATTACTATTCAACTTAGTTATTGCATAATCCTAAGTCATTGTTTACTATTTTATAAGTTCAAGTGCCGAGACTGTGTGTTTAGGTATGTGTTAGCTACTTATCTTTAGCAAGAAGTTAATTTATTAGTTTGCCAAGTTAAATCGACAAAAATGTTAACCGAACCATGCCAAATAAGTATATTATATTATACTTTATACAACCGAATTAGGTAATTTACAATCAAACGCTGCATTCAATTCGAGTCTTTTTTAGCGTGGTAGAATCATCAAATGAGTCTTCCTACCCAGGGCAGGACAGAAGGGACTATCAGACTTGTACTGACTAAAATCCACGATGAGCTTCAACAGCTCTTTACGTTTCGGGGTCACGGTATTCTTTAGTCCCGCGACAATGGCAGGCTTTGGCCCTCTGAAGGGGGACACGTCATTGTGCTGACGCTCTTTGAGAACACAACGCGCCGTCAACCGGGGCATGGTCCCTGGTCGCAAGCATCGCACTTACGGTGGCAGGAGATCGTCTTGCGACATCTGGCGCCTTGAGCGTCTACCACTGAGCCTGGGTTGTGAGGTGGACGCTGTACTCTTCCTCACGCGTCCCTCCTCCTTCACCGTGAGCATGACTACTTCGCAGAAAGAGGCGACCGCATCCCATTCCGTCTCGCCCCGCAGCATTCAACCACTTTCTATAACACTAAATTTCTTTTGTCACCAGGTGCCCGCCTAGGTGCGATGCAGTCTATGGCAGGGCTCGCAGCATTACTGCACAAGTTCAGCGTGGAGCCCGCAGCCACCACTAAGAAGACACTGGAATTGGACCATGGAAGCAACTCTGTGCAGACTATCAAAGGAGGGTTGCCGCTTAAACTAAGACTGAGAAACAAAGAGAGTCAAAATGCTGCCTAAGCTAAACTGTATTTTAAACTGGTTTAAATCCTTTAATAGTTTGTCCACATTATGACTGCGAAAGGCGATGGCCGATGTTATCGTGGTTGGCTCAGTAAGACGAAGAGGTAAAGGAGTAAAACTCCTAGAAGGAAGACAGCCCAGCAGTGGGACAGTACAAACTAGATAAATATAAACCGTCTTACCACAAAAAAATAAGTGTAACTGAAAAACAACCCTATATCAAGGAGAAATGTCGTTTTTACGTTGTCAATTTTTTTAGACAAGTGTTCAACGGGTGTTTAATTTTTTGTGGTAAGACGGAAAAGGTTTAGTAGGTACATGGTACAGCGTACCTAAAACATTCCATGTATAATAACGACATAATTGTTACTCATGATGCTTTTTTTTTAATTGTTAGTGTGCAAAGTTTCGAATAATTATTATGTATTGTTATTTTATGTTATTTCGTTATTGTTAAAAAATAAACAAACTACTGTTAGTTACATTAATTCATAATGTTCTGACATTATCTTAGTTTTTTTCATTTACAAACCATTAAAATATTCGACTCGCTGCCCGACCAAGGACCATGCCCGGGTCGACGGCGCGTTGTGTCCCACGCGCGCCTCAAAGAGCGTCAGCATAATGACGGGGCCCCCCTCTCAGAGGGCCAAAGCCTGCCGGGGTCGCGGGATTATTCCCTTACCGTGACCCCGGAACATAACAGGCTATTAGGACACCGTGGATTTTAGTCAGTAGAAGTCTGACAGTCCCTCCCGCCCTGCCCGGGGTTGGGACTCATTTGATGATTTTACCACGCCAAAAAAAAAAGCAAAAACCATTAAAATATTAAACAGTTATGTTTATCTAAGCAATTAAACATGAAATGATACGAGAGATAAACTTCTCACATGGTCTGTGCAATAGTATGGCGATCGACTGCTTCGCTGCGTGTTGCGGGTTCAACTCTTGCACCAATCCCGCTCGGAACCACAGAACACTTATTAGTACCACAGAACACTAATAGTACCACAGAACACTTAATAGTACGGAACTAATATTTTTTTTCGTTTAAGTAGTATAGTAGTGAGTGTGAATGTTTGTAAACTCATCACGATGAGGAGAAATAACTGGGACAACCTTTTTCAAAAAGTAAGCGTCAACTCATGTGTTATCAAAAAACAATGATCTCATATTAATAGACTATTTGTAAAATCAGTCGGAAGCGAGTTATCTCAAGATTTATTTTATTTATTAAGATTTGGCTATAAATATCCACTTGATAAATAACGGAAAGTTCCTAAGTAGTAGCTTTGTTGATACTAAATTAGATACCTACCAACAGCTGATTAGGTTTTCCGTACATCATTTCCAAGATAATCAAGTAAGGAATTTTGTCGAATCATTTACTTCAACAATTTAGTCTGTTTGTACTTTATATTTACTAAGGGTCAATTGACACTGAGCCGCGAAGCTGCTGCGCGCACATGCAGAGTGACTTTATTTACGACACGAAACCTTAACTATATTTTTTTAATCGTGGTAAAATTATCAAATGAGTCCTCCTACCCAGGGCAGAGCGGGAGGGACTGTCAGACTTGTACTGTAAAATTCACGATCACGGTGTCCTTCAATAGCCCTTTATGTTCCGGGGTCGCGGTAATGAGATAGGTAAGACCCCGGCAGGCTTTGGCCTTCTAAAGCGCCCCGTCAGTATGCTGACATTCTTTGAGGCGCGCGTGGAACACAACTTTGATTATTCATAAACACAGATATGCAGTCCTGGCTGGGCAAAAGTGGTTTTGAATGAAGATATACGTATTAAAAGATATTAATTCTTTTAGCCCAAAAACAATTCGTGTTTGAGGCATTTCGAAACCTTCATACTTTAAAATTGAATATTTAAGGAGAGGGAAAATGAATGAGCCAGTTAGTTGGTTTCTACTCCTCGCTAAGCGCAAAAATATGTAAAAACTCAAAATCCTATGATTATTCTCATAGCAATTGTGGTACCCGCGTGTTTTACTTACTAATAAACTGTATTTGACACAGGCGCTACAAGCTGGTAAAAGTTGCTGTTAGCCAAAAAATTTTGAAATGCAATCAATATTATAATGCACCTTAGAGCTCAGGAACATCAACATACCCCGATGTTACCCGGGTTAAAGTGACGCTGCAGAGATACAAGTCCTCATGTGTGGCCCACGCAGCTGCAGTGTGCTGTCGAGCTACCACACCAAGCGGCGAGATCCACGTCAGCCTCGTTATGGCAAAGGCGAAGGGTCATCACTCAAGCTGCATTCGACATCGCGCCACGAACACCGACTCAAGCCGACTCAACCACGTGGTCAGACAGTAAAACCTCAAGTCAATGACCCCGTCCTCATCTCAGCTAAATGCTGCTATGCTAGAAACACGTTCCTGCTCTGATCAATACTTCAGGTACTCCAGCCACCGGAAACCTACCTATCGGATTTGTATGTCAGCGTGGCCCCTGGACTATCCTCAACCTTAGTGTCCAGCGAACATGCCCGTACGGCACACAAAGAAAAAATCCACACATAAATTACCTTGTAGATACGACTTGATAGTGTTCCTATGTATATTATGGTAAACCATTTTTAAAATTTAAAGTATCAAATTAAAGTAATTAGATACCCCACTTGATAGAATTGACAGAATCTTATCGATAAAATGTTCACATTCAAAATGATTGTTACAATGACAAGACAAACAGTATTATTGAGAAATCAGTACCTAATTTGATAATAGTTATTTAGGAAATATGACGCAAACCATTGATATAAATAGCCCACTTTTTAAATCACAGTAGATTATGTTTTCTGTGTTTAGGGTTCCGTATCTTGAAAGAAAAAATAAAACGGGAAATGTAAGTACCTAGTTTCTATGGTTCACTTTGGAGATCAAGATTTTGAAGAACGCGTGATGGAGGAAAGTATCATGCTGAAATCAATATTCAAGTTCAATCCAAAGGACATTTTCAGAAAGCGACATTCTGAGAAAGGGATATTTTGCCACCTGTAGTTAGTTTCAGAAGTGAAAATTTAGCGACTGGGCCGTTCTAAGTCAACGTAAAGTTAAAGTACTTAACGTTGACCTATAACGGCCCAGTGTTATTCATTCAAACTTTTTTATGCAACAGCCGTAATGGGTCGATTACACCTAACGAGTACAGTGGTGAGTCAGTAAATAAGCTCTCGGCCGGCTACTCGGCCTAGTAAACAAATTGGGATTCTAGTGACCCTCTCGCCTCTCTTCTCGACCGAGTACTCGGCCGAGCACTCGTTAAAGTGTTTATACCAACCGAGCACTCGGCCGAGGACACTGACTCGCCGCTGTACTCGTTAGGTGTAATCGACCCTTAACCGCCGTAAGGTTTTGATAGAATACTCTGCAAACGTCAAAATATGCGGCAAAACCTATCATAAACGGCCGTCAACGTCACAACTAGCTGTTAAATTAATATTTACAAGTTTTGATTAATTTAGCTTTACTGCATGAAAATAATAAATATGGCTGAGTAGTGCACAAAAAAGCAGATTTTGACGAATACGGGTTTTAACTTTTCTCAAGATTATTGCCTATAATTTCGAAAACTGCTTTTTAATGACTCTGCTTCAACTAATCTATCTATCTATCTAATAACTTTAAGGTGATGGGTCAATAAAAATACGATTTTTATTTTTTACTTTTCTTCGTACGTATATGGACTACAGATCTTAAAACTTGGAATATAGTAATTGACTATATGATATAAATTCTCACAAAGTTGAAAACACGATTCATTGAAATTTTCTCGATACAAAAAAAATGCAAAGTTAGGTCTATATTTTTTCTTTTTTGGACTTTATGACATAACTACTATGAGTTATGGAAAAGATGTTACTTTAAATTGTAGAGAATACCACTATCTAAATTCTGTAAAGACAGTTTTTCAATTAATAACAATTTTAATTCATAAAAAGACGTCAATATGTTTGGGCACATACGCCGTTTTATTCTGAGCACACATTCACTATCGTCCTCTCATCTTTTGCCTTTTACAAGTAGTGTCATCACTTTCGTTCCTTGACGAATCAGTCAGCCAGGGTCATCAATCTTCTAACTAAAAGCCTGGCATGACTTAGATCATTATACTAAAAAATTGTGGAGTACCAAATGTAACTTATAAATCTTCTTAGAGATGTATTTTTTAATTTAGTAGTATTATAATACGAGAGTTGCGGTCTGCTGACAATAGATGTCGCTACTATAGCTTTATACTATTATTTATCATGTATTTTATTACGTTTCTAGTTTAATGATGTCCCTGTCGTTTTTCAATATTTATATAAGTATGTTTTTCTATTTCGATATTTTCCCAAATTATTAATAGAATTCTATAATTATTTGGGCTACCTACTGGTAACTCTAATTTTCACTCATTCGCACCTTCGGTGGAACAAAGACGTAGCAGCTCATTTTTAAATTTTACAGGAGAAGACTTTTTTTTTGCATGTTTTTCCTTGTTTTTTAGTTGGCTATACTTATACGTAAAAATCTTGTATTTAATGGGAGGTTTTCTTTTCGCACTTAAAAAAAAAAATAGTTTCCAAGAACTCTATAGATGGCGTTGAACTGACGGTGTTACTCTAGGAAAAAGATGTATGCCTTCATTTTTGCACAAATCCACGAGGCACAGACTTCTCTTCTTTTTCTCTTGGGACATTTTCTTTCTGGCGTGGAAAACTCATAAATTAAAAAGACTGGTAAATGAATATTTTTTCTTTTTCCTTGTTGTTATTTATTTTTAAAATGCTATTTGTGTGATGTGATGTGACTGACAATGACATGACATGTACTTTTTGTTTTACGATCTCAAAATTACATCCAAGTGAAAAAAATCAAAAAATGACGTGACGTTCGTTTATTGCAGTAACATATCAAGTTCAGTGCCATCTATCCATTGATTAGAAGTTATTTAGTTTTATGACTGTTATGTTTTATGCCTTTGTTGCTCCAAGATTTTGAGCGAAAAAAGACCTCAATAAAGTCGCGGGCGAGGGGGCACTACTTACAATGAAACGGTGTCGGCCCAAAACGCATGGAAAAACGGCCAATAACCACAAAGGCACTTCTGCCATCTAGTGTAGTTTCGAGATACTTTCGCGGATGTCTTTGTTGCCCCAAGTAAAGGCATGGTTTAGAAACAATTTGGCATACTTAGGTCGATTTTGCGGTGTATTCCCGTTCGTCCACTTGACTTCGTCCCACTAGTGGGACGAACGGGAATTTACAAAAATAATATTTAATTTGTTCCCGATCGTCCCACTCCTAATTCAAGAGGGGACGAACGGGAATATGTTCTTCGATTAGTGCCATTCGTCCCACTAAAAAGATTTGTGCAGAAATATGTTTATTCGTTGTTTCGTATTTTGTTTGTCCTTTACTCCACTTCGTTCTCGACAAGCGCTATAATATTTTTGCTTATAAATTTATTTTAATTTTTATAAATCGCAATGTTGAAAAAATGTTGGTAAAATGACGGATTTTATTCCATTTTTGTTTTTTTTACCAATTTAACCACCGGTCTTATATTATTTAGTGGGACCAATAGAACTACAAAAAAGAAATAATAAATTATTCCCATTCGTCCACTCAAAAAATGTAGTGGGACCATCGGGAAAATAAATAACGAATTCCCGTTCGTCCCACTAGGGGGACGAAGTCAAGTGGACGAACGGGAATACACGGATTTTGCAGTTTTGGCTATTTGTGACTTTGGTGCACCGAAGGTGCGATGTCTTTTCAATACGTCAATAAAATGTCAGTGTCACATTGCACTTAGCAGAAAAAATTGGATTCGCGTTTGGTGCGGCTCGTTATTTTCCTGCATTTTCTGCTTTTGGTCCTATTCTAAAGTAGTGTATCCGTGTGTTATTTCCATGCTAATAAAATTCTCACTGGAAAGCGAGATACTATCAGTGACACCGATAAATATCAAGTGGCTAGAAATAACTGTAAAAAACACTGTAAAAGGCCTCATAGTTGGTGAAATAAATATAATTACATAACAAATTTGTTTTATTTTTTTACTAATGTAGGCATATAATTATTATTAGTCAATTAAAACACTAAAAGGAATGAGCAAGCTTTGTATATACCTATATACAACCTATATATATATAACTATATACAGAAATTGTTTCGTTCGGGAAAACTAGATGTCGCTGTTGTCCATTGCCCGAAAAACCCGTGAAGTTAGATCTCTATGCCCTATTAATAAAAGTACTCTGTGCAGTCAGCCAGCGTGGCTCTTACAGGCTAGACCTGTGACACTTTTTTTCAGATCGCGGCTGTCAGATTTTCGTAATAATAAAATTGGTAATGGATAAAAAGATCGAGAAAATACAAACGAATGATAGTACGTAGGCTTATAGATTATTCAAAACTATGTTTCGATGTGTTCAATGGGACGTGATTGTAAACGGACATGACTGTAAATAAGTCACGTAAACTTTCTTTTTTCAATAACAAATTATTTTCATTAATAAATCAAGAATAAAATAAACCAAACTTACTGAAAATCATCGCAGGAAATTCCTGACGACCCTTACAGAGCAAACAAGGGAAATGTTAGAATAGGTACGTATGATTCTATACATTACGAATTGTTCCTATCAATATAATAAATTACTCACAGTGATATTATATCAATGCTATCGTGATATCGTACTATTGTTGTCGGATGGTTCCTCTGTGTCCATCCCCCTCCCATCTAATATTTATGCATCTAAATACAATTTCACATGAACTAATGATAAATGCAACTGATTTGCAGTCAACAATTTGAGATAGTATGTAACTGAAAACAACTTCTAATCGTATCAAACTGCGATATAGGATAAGAAGCACTTCACTTTTATTATTATTTATTTAGTTTCGTCACAGATTTTAACAATTTCGAAGAAACAGGAATAAAATAAATTAAATGAAAACTGCTGTTGTCATTTTGAATACTTCAAAATTACTTGTCAACTACAAATAAGGCATAGCACCCACCACCCTGAGGCGCAATGTTGAACCGACCATTTGGGCGTTTAAAACCGGTTTTTTGAACCAATTCCAAATGGTCCACATTGCATGATTTAAATATCGCCTATAGTATAATGCTGCGACTATGATGAAAAATCGGTGGTCATTGCTGTCTCACCGCGTGTTCGGTACAAGTTGCTTCTCGCTCTATTGATTGCTTTGGAGTATAAAAGATCAGTACTGGGCTCATGCTTTTGGAGTCGATAGATAATATCTCTAAAGGTTTCATTTATCAGAAAAGTGATATTAAAACCTTGTCCCAAAAAAATACTGTGGATAAGATATTATAGAATGAAGATTTATTTATAAAGAGGTTCTGACATTAAACTGTTCTCCTATACCTGTACCTCATATGAGTAAAAAACTACTAAATCCACGCCGCTGCTCGACTAATGTCCATTTTACGCGGCGCTTGTGTCTGTCATTACATCGAAATGCATCAAAAATTAATACAAACACCAGATGGTGGAGGACAGGGCGTCAAGCATCCTTAGCTTTCCACTCTCGAACATATAAAGATATCACGCAACCAGCTTTGTGAACGCACGATAGTAAAAGGAGCGTGTGTTTGGGGCTTTATTTAGCGTGTTAAAATAATCGAATGAGTCCTCCTACCCAGAGCAGGGCGGGAGGGACTGTCAGACTCGGAATACTTACTAAAATCTACGATTTATTTCAATAGCCTTTTACGTTCTGGGGTCACGGTATTGTATTCGTTTGTCCGCGACCCAGGTAGACCCTCTAAGGGGGAGCCCCGTTATTGTGCTGTCACATTTTCCGGCGCGCGTGGAACACAACGCACACGCCCATACCCGTGCGCGCGTGTGTTTGGGGCTTAACGATAATTGGGTATTGTCACTTTCGTAAGGTATGCCAATTATCATTAATTTTCTACCAAAATAGTAGTTTTGTTCGTAATCTCGGGACATCAAAATGTTATAAAATAAATTTAAGACTGTGAATGATAAAAATATTCACAAAATATTAATCCACATCAATAAAGATTTCTATCATTTTGTTTTGGTAAATGTTTCGACATCCTTATATTAAAATATTTCTACTAGAGTAATACATGTATTTTGCGTAAAGGGAACACTTTATGAAATGTCGAAGTTGACGAAATGAAATACATAAAACTTTGGATTGCGTTAATTTTGCGATAATGGCGCCTGCTGGTGGCGGTGCGTGGCAACTTTTCCGACTCATCAAACGATGCTTTCGCTTTGCCGTACGCCCTTTCTTGTATATTTATATACATCGGAAACGGCTCCAAAGAATTTTCATGAAAGTTACAGATTAGGAGTTTTTCGGCTCAAGGAATCGATTTATCAAGGTCTCAGGTTCGAGAAAAGCTCCGTTCCCAAAATATAGACATTTTAAAAACCGAGCGAGGCTCGGTCAACCAGATATTATAATGTAAAGCGTGGAGAAACGCAAGTTCTCTCAAAGAGTCCATGAAATAAAATAAAAACTGTGTATAATGTAGCCTATTTAAACAAGACGAATTCAGTTATTACGTCAAAACTAACAGCCCCGGCTTGCAAATAATACTTACATTAATATTATAAGAAAGAAAGAAATAAATATCGCATATTACCTATGTATCTTCATGTAAAAATCTTGTCGTGATAATAAGGAACACAACAAAAAAACAATCATCCAATTAGCGCAATCACCCGGAAGTTGCGCACGAATACAAGTGTCTATATTTCGGCGATTCATTGTTGTAGACGAAATAGAGATTATAGGTAACAGAAGATCATTATCACCATGAGTTAAAATGCGCATAGTGATGATATTTTATCTATTAAACGATTTAGGATAACCAAATATTCCGAACAAAAATGCAAGTCATAATATTTACTCATGTGCTCGTCGCTTATAAAAGATTGCGCTAAGGCTTTGGACAAGCAAAGTCGAAACAGCAGGCAAACTAGATCTACGAGTACATAATTTTACGTTACTATTTCTAAAATTGTGATATATGTGTTGTCAACTAAGGTACGTAGATGACGTTATATTGCTTACTCCCTCCCCTCCTCCCAATATATCTTATAACTGTTCCTAGGTTCCCAAATTATCTCTGTGCCAAAATTCATTAAAATCGTTAGCTGTTTCAACGTTAAAACGGAACAGAACAGAATTACAGATACATACATTTCCATATAAGCAGATTAAGCATTTTTTTTTCTGTGGGCGCGTCTCATATGGGACACCATAAACCAGACAGAAAATACAATCATAATTATTTTTTCTAGCTAGGGCTGTGGGAGTTGGGCATGGGCGTAGCGAGGGGGAGGCAGGGGGGGGCAGCCGCCCCCCCCTAGCAGGCGGGCGGGCTGGCGAACTGAGCGAATTTTATTTCACCTCTTTATAGAAATTTACTGAGCTAAGCTATGTCATACTCATAATTATGGTAATATTGTTATCTTTCGCCTCGCTAGCACAGTTTAGTGTTATTTCCTTTTCCTTAATTTCCGCACTCGATCAACGCTTTTCGAATGAGCATCTGCCAGACTTCAGCCTAATGTCATTGCACCCAAACACAATGTTATCAATGACCCTCAGTGATTTCCAAGAGAATTGCAAAGCATTCACCAATTTTTACGAGCTCGCTATCGAGCCTGAAGCAGAATTGTGGTATAAATTGTGGAAAGACAAGGGGATTCCAAATGAAGAGTTAGAGAAAATGGATTTTACCGACACGCTTAAAGAGGCAAATACTTTCTTCCCCGCCACAAAGAGGGCCATACTTATTTTACTGGCGCAACCATGCACCACGGCCAATATAGAACGGTCTTTTTCCACCTTACGGCGAGTAAAAACGTGGTTGCGGTCTACAATGTCAGAAAATCGTCTGAACGGCCTATGTATGTTAAGCGTACATAGGAAAATGGTAGAAGGAAAGAAAGGCGAAGTTATTGAAAAAGTTTTAAATAGATTTTGTGAACAACCACGCAAGTTACTGTTTAAGTAATTAAAACTATTCTGTTTCTGGTTAAAATTCGTTTTTTTTATTGTTACACTTGCTGACCCGGCGGACGTCGTCCTGCCCAGTAATCAATCTTACACCTACCCTAACTAAACTAAACCTACCCTACACCTACCCTACCCCTATCTATGTATGTGTTATTCTGAGTCTTCAGCTACCTACATACCAAATTTCATCGTAATGTGTTCAGTAGCTTTTGCTTGAAAGAGGTAACAAACATGCATCCGTCCACACACACTCACAAACTTTCACCTTTATACCTAATGTATGAAAACATAAATTCAGTTTCTCTATGATTTTCTCAACCTGCCCCCCCCTGTACAAAATCCTGGCTACGCCCTTGGAGTTGGGGTTTACAAACACCCGAAATCTCTGACACCTAATAAGAAAGCAAAGCTATCCGAGGCAAAACGCTGAAACTTGCTTCGCTTACTATTGCATCATTATAATAATATACGGTCGAATTAAGTAACCTCCTTTTTCCCACGTTTCTACATATACACTCACTTTTCTTGTTTGTTTGTTTCTCGTTCCCGTTGGATTTTTGCAAATTAATTTTAAGGCACTTCCCGATAAGCCAGCAGACTGACATTTTCAGGGTAGGTATAGCTTTAAACCCGATGACATGAAAATATGAAAAGATTGTGAGTGAATAAATTTCAACAACAAAGAAAAAAATAATTAATATATTTAAAAAGTCTATAATAAAATAATCCTACGGGGCTGAGAGATCTTTGCAAGTTACACCCACTTCATGTAAATAATATCCCACAAATAATAATATACGCCCCCACGTTTTGAGTGGGCCCTCTCTCAGCCCCGTAGGATTATTTTGTTATTTTTAGGACATTTAAAAACGTGGGTTTTTAGATTTTTAGAAATCGGTTGAAAAAGACGGCGAAGATTGTGTGACGGATGGTGTAACCAGGACCGATTTGACAAGAAACCTTCTAATTCCAGATTTCTTATTTACAGGTGACAATAAAAAAGACCAGCAATCTGACAGGGAATAAACCAAAGAAAGGAAGGAAAACTTACCAACATGATTCTCTTACTGCTACCACTCGTGCTCGTGCTACTTTACTACTACACCACCAAAAACCACGACTATTGGGAGAAACGGAATGTTAAATATGAGAAACCTGTACCAGTTTTCGGATCGTATTATGATAATATCATTGGCAGGACAAGTATCACAGAAGTAGCCACGGAGTTGTACAACAGGTATCCCAACGAGCCAGTGGTCGGCTTGTTCAAAGGAACAACACCCGAGCTGGTTGTCAGGGATCTGGATATAGTGAGAAGGATCCTCAGCGTGGACTTCACGTCTTTCCACCCTAGAGGAGCGGGCAGGGACCCTGAACTTGAGCCTGCATTTTATAGTCTATTCCATGTCGATGGTGACAAATGGAAGTTGTTAAGGCAATCTTTAACTTCATCTTTCACAACTGCCAAGCTGAAGAACATGTTCCCGCTAGTGGTGCAGTGCGCGGAGAAGCTGCAGCAAGTCGGTGAGGATATCGTGAACCGCGGCGGAGACTGCGATGTGCGGGAGCTGATGGCGCGCTTCACCACCGAGTTCATCGGCGCCTGCGGCTTCGGCATACAGATGGATACCATCAACAACGAGAAGTCCCTCTTCAGAGAACTAGGCAAGAAGACATTCAGGAGATCATGGAAGAATTATGCCATCGTTGCATTGCATGACCTATTCCCAGACTTCAAAAAACTTGCTCAAAGACTTTTCCGCGAGACTGTGGTGATAGATGCCATACATGAAATCGTTGTAAATATTCGCAAACAAAGAAACAATAAGCCCATTGGCCGACATGATTTTATTGATTTACTTTTGGAACTGGAAGGAAAAGGAAAGATAACGGGAGAGTCAGTGGAGAAGAGAACTGCAGATGGAAAACCAGTGCAAGTAGAGATGGAGATGGACCTCACGTGTATGGTGGCGCAGGTATTCGTGTTCTTCGCAGCCGGGTTTGAGACTTCTTCATCAGCGACGAGCTACATGTTACATCAACTAGCGTTCCATCCGGAAGAACAGCGGAAAGTTCAGGAGGATATCGATCGAGTGCTCGCGAAGTACAACAATAAACTGTGTTACGATGCAATCGCTGAGATGACAGCTCTAAATAACGCGTTCAAGGAGGCCATGAGGATTTTTCCCTCTGCAGGAATCTTGCAAAGAGTGTGTGCGAAGAAGTACACGTTTCCGGAGTTGGGTCTCACTCTCGACCCTGGTGTAAAGATCATCATACCGGTGCAGGCCATACAAACAGACGAGAAGTATTTTGATAGACCTTTTGAGTTCTTTCCGGACAGATTTAACGATCCCAACGTGGAAAAGCATAAATACGCGTACTTGCCGTTCGGTGAGGGCCCCCGACAATGCATTGGTGAGTAGAACTTGGTGTTTATTTAGTGTAGATAGTATTTAAGAGTAGGCAAACAGAGCCAAAAACCTTTCGAAACTACGAAATATTAATCAAAAATCTGACAATTACAACATGCTTATTGTGGTTAAGGGTTCACATTACTTTCTTATTTTTATTTTTAACATTTTTATAAAATTGAAGTTTATGTATTCTTGCTAACCAAAAGCCCTATAAAATAAGTACTTACCATGTCTCCATTTTGCAACCAGGTGCCCGCCTAGGTGCCATGCAGTCTATGGCAGGGCTCGCAGCAATACTGCACAAGTTCAGCGTGGAGCCGGCAGCCACCACTAAGAAGACATTGGAATTGGACCATGGAAGCAACTCTGTGCAGACCGTCAAAGGAGGGGTGCCGCTCAAACTAAGACTGAGAAACAAAAAGAGTCAAAATGTCGCCTAAGCTAAAATATTTTTAAACTGTTTTTAATAAAGCCCTTTAACACTTTCTCCCTGATAATTATGGATTGTGAACGAGATGGCCGATGCCACCGTGGTTGGCTCAGGAAGACCAGGCGAAAAAAATTGGACTTATACGTGTGGTCTGATTCGAGGAAGCACAGGAGTAAAACTCTTAGAAAAAATTGGGAGAAGCATTTGCCCAGCAGTGCACTAGCACTAGGTAATTAAGGCGACATTCACCAAAAGTTAAACATGTTTAAAATTTTATTTAGGGCGACTTTCACCAAAAGTTAAACATGTTTAAAATTTTATTTAGTGTCAAAATTCTATTGAATTTATTCTATTTTATTTTTATTCTATTGAATTTATTTAGTGTCAAAACTCTATTGAATTTTGACACTAAACAAAACTTTTTAAACAGGTTTATATTTTCGTGAAAGTCGCCCTTTTTTTTTTTTTTTTTAGCGTGGTAAAATCATCAAATGAGTCCTCCAACCCCGGGCAGGGCGGGAGGGACTGTCAGACTTCTACTGACTAAAATCCACGGTGTCCTTCATAGCCTGTTATGTTCCGGGGTCACGGTAAGGGAATAATCCCGCGACCCCGGCAGGCTTTGGCCCTCTGAGAGGGGGGCCCCGTCATTATGCTGACGCTCTTTGAGGCGCGCGTGGGACACAACGCGCCGTCGACCCGGGCATGGTCCTTGGTCGGGCAGCGAGTTGGTGAAAGTCGCCCTAAGGATAAAAAAGGTTAAGTTCACAAGCGTGCAGCATGCCTAGAACATTCCATAAATTGTATTTTTTGTCAGTGTGCAAAGTGTTAAATTATTGTTAGATATTGTTATTTTATGTTATGTTGTCATTGTAAAAAATAAACAAACTACTGTTAGCAACAATTATTCATAATGTTCTGACATTATCGTAGTTTTTTGTTTACCGACCACAAAAATATTAAAACACGCTTATGTTTGTTTTTACTTATGCAATTAAACATGAAACAAGAGATAAACTTCATACAAGGTCGGGGCAGTAGTACGGAAATCAACTGCTTTGCTGCGTGCTGAGGGTTCAATTTCCGAAACAAATATTTTTTTGTCATTTAAGTAGTTTCAGTAGTGTAGTAGCGAGTTTGAATGTTTGTAAACACGCCCATTATTATTATTATATCAGCCTGCACTGTCCCACTGCTGGGCAAAGGCCTCCCTCCATTCCTTCCAACATTCGCGACTTTGCGCCACCTCTTTCCAATTCTTAAGGAAGACATCCAGCTCGTCCCGCCATCTCCTTCGCGGTCTACCGCGGCCTCGCGTCGCTGTTTCAGGGCACCAATCATTAGCTGAAACACGCCCATGGTAGAGAGAAATAACTGGGGCAACCTTTTAAACAAGAAGTCCGTTAAGTTTAATAAGAAGTCGACTCAAGTGTTATCAGAAAACAATGACCAAGTAATTCACTGTTTGTTAAAATCTGTCGGAAGCGAGGTTATCACAAAATAGTCAAGATCTGGCTAATAATATCCACTAAGCTTGATAAATAATGGAAATTTCATTAAAAATTAGCTGCATTGATAGTAAATTAGATACCAACAGATAAGGTTTCTTTACATCATGTCCAAGATAAATAAAGAATGTTGACATGTTCGTATATCAGAAATATTTACTCGGGCACGCCGCAATTGCGACACGGTACGACCCCTCTTTGAGGAGTTCCTGGATAGGCGTCACGGTGTCCTCCTACCACTTGACGTTGGTCCTCACCGGTCACAGCAGTATCGGGAGGTTCTAGTGACAGATAGCTGAAGGAGAAAACGCCTGGGTGTCACCACTGCGAGGATTGCCGGGAGGACACCTACGGTACTTTACTTTCACAGTTTTTACGTCTTGTGACTGGGACTGTAGCACCATAACGATTTTTGAACTTGTTTTTTTTATGTCTTCTGACAATTCATAAGTGCCTGTAATTGGCCTAGTAGAAATAAATGATTTGATTTGATTTGACACGGTGGAGAATACGGTGCAGGACTGCCCCGCTTGGGCAGAGCACCGCCGTGTCCTCACGACAGCGATAGGCGGCGATTTCTCCCGCCTTCGATTTCATGCTGCGGTGCGACGGAATTAGAAGCGGTCGCCTCCTTCTGAGAAGCAGTCATGCTGGCGAAGGAGGAGACGGGACGAGGGGACAGCATTCGCCTCACGCCCCAGTCGTAGTGGAAGATACCCACCGCCTGCCGGGGTTACGGGACCATTGGGCTACCGTGCCTCCGGGAGGTAAAGGGCTACTGAAGGACACCGTAGATTTTAGTCCCTCCTACCTTACCCTAGCTTAGGACGCATTTGATGCTTTTACATGCAAAAATAAAATAAAAATTATGAATACGTCATTCCTGTACAAAAGTATGTTTTGTCATAATAGCAGTTAATAAAATTGTCGTTGAACCCTAACTAAATCCGCTTACTTCGTAGTTTTTGTGTGAAAGAGACCATCCAGCAATACTCAGAAACTTTCACATAATTTGTTTACATGGCAGTCAGAAATAAGTTATATAATAAGGATTATAAAAAGCGAAAGTGCGTTTGTTACGCCAAAACCGCTGAACCGATTTTAGTCAGTTTTAGTTTTCGAGTACCTACACATTCAATAAAGCTGAGTAGAAAACCTTCTCCTACTATTAAGACACTTGCTTTTGTCTGTTTGTCTTTTGTTTTCAGCTTCGCTCGCTCCCCTCTCGAATGCTCCCCCTTTTTTATCGTGTAAAATCATCAAAAGTCTCCCCCAGAGGACGACGAGACGAGAGGGACTGTCAGACTCGTACTGACTGAAATCTACGGTGATCCTTGAATAGCCCTTTATTTTCCAGGGTCACGGTTAACTACCTGATGAGACAGTCTCGGCAGGCTTTGGCCCTCTAAGGACCTTCGTACACAAGGCGAACTCAAGTTTCCGATACCTTACGACTTCAGTATCCAAGCGGCTATTGCAATACAAACCCATAGAGATTCGAACACAAGCACGCGTCAATGAATACCAAAATAGTAAGGTATCGGAGACTTGCGTCGCCTAGTGTACGAAGGGGCTAAATGGGGCCCCTTCAGGTTGCTGACTGGTCTTTGAAGCGCGCGTGGAAGACTCGCGAGTGCTCCCTTTTAAGATGCGTATTACCATCGTCAGAGCCTTACTATCTTTGTAACCTTTGTGATATAATGACAACGAATATTAAGATATCTGGCCACTAGTTCTAGCTACAATAGTAATTCTACTTCTTCGTGTCAATGATTTTAAATGAGCTTGGACCAATATTCTGCCATATTTATGGCGTTGGTGGAGGCCTCGGGCAGGGCCATCAATATCGCACCGGAACATGTTGCATTTGTTATTTGAATTAAAGTTATTTATATTCACGGAAACTGGTACCTCCTACTAGACTAATTCTTGCCACCGTTTTCCAGTAACATAAACAAATAATAACTATTCACAGATACTGTTGTTTACATGTTATTTATCTTATGATTGACCTTCCGGTAATATTTGCTCGTGTTAATAACCTCTGCTATCAAATGTTGTACCAATAAACACCAGCCATGTTTGCCATAATTATACGCGTATAAGATTTCTTCTCAGAATTTGATCCTTATTAGCAACACTACCGAATGGTGTAATAATAGGTACAAGGTGTGTTTTTTTTCCAAAATCAAGAGGTTCGATTCCTGGCCAGGATTATTGATTTTTCTAAAATCCAATGATGCAGTTTTAGTTTTCGTCAAAATCGGCCCCGAGGCTCCTTTCAACGTTTTTCGATGTTCTTCATAGTTTCGGAGATAGCCATCTACGCCCAGTTAAAAAATTCATATACATAAGTAACATAAGACAGCCATTATCTAGAAGATATTTAAAGCTAGAACTTGCATGCAAGTTTAACTACATTGCCTATTTGCTTGATCAACTGAATTAATTTTAGAGAGAATTTTCAAAAATCTTTGAATGTTTCCTTTGAGTAAAATTTTCTATCTGCAGTATTAAGAGTACTTTCCCTCCAGGTGGCATTACAAAATTTCACCAATATATTTATATTTACGCGAATATACAGATATTCGCGTAAATATACATATCCATCCATGGTAACGACTTTGATCTTTGTCAATTTGACGGATTCAGCCAACTTTTTGTGTCAAAATAGGTCAAGTCTAGTGGGACTTTTTTTTCTCAATAGTTCCATGGACTGAGAAAAAAAAGTCTCACTAGTTCCATGGAACTAATTGACGGTGGAACTAGTGAGAATCATCCCATAATTCAACTTTGTCGATCCAGAATGTAGTCAAACATGCATGCAAGTAGCATGCAATTTTTTGCATCAATTAAATGAGGCTTAATAATGTAAATATGCATCATAATCTATTTCTTGATTATAAACTGACAAGTAATTTTTACATTGATATGTTCACATACACGCATGTTTTAACCTTGCAACCAATCATAATCAAGCATCAGGGTCTAACAAAAGCCACTTTAACGGTGTCAGTCTATGAAACGCGAGTAAATAATTCTATATTTATCACTATTATCTATTCTAAAACCACAACAATAGAGTAGATTATTCCATTTTACGTAAGTAATTTATCGCAATTCATTACTATGATACTGCAAAAGTGGTATTCTTAAACCCTCACAACTGGTTCTGTATATCACTTTTGAGACATAATGGTCAGTGTTAGGGCCAAACCGGACGGAGAGGACGTCTCTTTATTTGTGTTTTACTTATATAAAACTGTGAAATATTGTTCCATTTGGATCATGTGAACTCTGAGACAAAAAACTGTGGTGATTGGTCATATAGCCAACATGAAAACATAGAATATCATCAGCTTATTATAACCCAAAAGTAGGTACAAACAAAAAAACAGCGATCCAACGTTCAAAGTCTAAAGTCTAAACTTAAATTGACTCACTCGTCACTATATAAAAGATCGCTTGGTTGTGTGGAGGCAAAGTCGAAACAACAGGCAAACTAGATCTACGTTAAACATTTTACGCAATTGTTTTGCGAATTGTAATAAAAGTGTGTGGAAATCAAAGCTAAGGTACGTACAATATGTCAATATATAATGTAAATATACAATATATGTTCGATCCTACGTGGGGTAATTTATGGAAAATACTGTAGTATGTTATATTATTTGTAGGTTCGAGCAAAACAAATATTGGAAAAACCCATTGTACTCTCAAGTTAAAGTGGCATTAAAAATCACATAAAAATTGACTGGTTAATCAATAAGTATTAAGAACTGTATGTTACCTATTTTTAAAATGTTATCAAAAGTGTTTGGCACTATAATTAGGTCGCGGGACTTATCTCATTACCGTGACCCCGGAACGTAAGAGCTATTGAATGACACCGTGGATTTTAGTCAATCTGACAGTAAACCACGATAAAAAAAAGTGTTAAAAATTAACCCGTAACAACAATGTTTTGTTCAAGTCCAAAGGTCGGTTTCACATATCACTTTCTAAGCCATTTCACCTTGTTGAATAATATTACTCTCTCTATGTCATCAATAAATAATTGAGTACATAATATATCCAAATGATTATTTATTTTTGTTCTTTAATGATCGGATGAGTTCAACAGACAGCAGATATTTTAATTGCGTTTAGACCTTTATTTACATGATACCTTATCAAAGTTTCTGCAACATCTATAAGTAAATATTTATTTAGTTTTCATTCACGTTAACAATTCTTTTATCTGCTCCAAATGTTAGTTGCTACTTGATATATACTATAACGATTAAAAGACATTTCAACATTACTTAGTATACATTTCAATAAGTACCTACTATTACGATTTTCTAGAAGTTTTATTTAAGTTTTAGTCTCGACACACTTTGATAAGGATAGATATTTATAGGGTACATAAACACCATTATCTACTTATACATAAAGAAGTTTATTATCTTGTTATGTTCTAACATTTATACAGTAATATTCTGTTATCTATAGACACTAACTTAACAGTTAATAAAATATAAAGACCTATATTTTTATGACTTACCTTTGTATGCTATAATTATGATAAGAACTTGTGACGAATTGTATCTACTTACATTTTGAGAGAAAACAATTAATTTAATTGTGTATAGTTAGTTTAAAATGATTGCGAATAAATGCAAAGTTGATGGGACCTGAGGTATTGTAATACAATCTAAGGTATATTTTTAACTGTCAAAATTCGATAAAGCAATAATAAAGATACAGAAAAAGTAATCAGTTCTAAGCAATAAATTAACTAAAACATTGTTCGAAGTTACGTTGAAGACGACGTTATAAGTGAACTACTATTACATCCTACTACTATTATAAAGGCGAAAGTTTGTAAGTATGGATGTATGGATGTTTGTTTGTTACTCTTTCACGCAAAAACCACTAAACCGATTCGGCTAAAATTTGGTACACAGATAGTTTATAACCTGGATTAACACATAGGATAGTTTTTATCCCGATTTTATGTTCCCGTGGGATAGTTTTCGAGTTGTAGCGGGTGAAGCCGCTGGCAACAGCTAGTTACTTATAATTTTGAATAAAAAAAGAATCAATCTCAATTACAGGTCATCCAAGAAAACACATCCGTAAGCTGACAGTGAACAAAACTAAGACGAATGCAATTAGTGCGCCCATTTCGAGCTCAGATCTACTAAAACCAGTTTCACAAAAATACATTAAAGACGATTAAATTGATTAAGAGGCCCACATTTTAACCACAACACCGCCGACGCGCTGTCCAACGGTACCGTGAGCAGTGTTGATCATAATATATTAACACGTAGCTGTTAAACACTCGATCATAACAAGTTCGCTCGCACAGTCGACACTCAGTGCGGCCGCTATCCTCGAACCGTCAACATGATCCTTCTACTGCTGCCGCTCGTGCTCGTGCTACTCTACTACTACACCACCAAAAACCACGACTATTGGGAGAAGCGCAATGTGAAACATGAGAAACCCGTACCAGTCTTCGGAACGGTGTACGATTATGTCATGGCCAAGAAAAGTATTATAGAAATTGCCGTGGAACTGTACAACAAGTACCCCAACGAGCCAGTAGTCGGCTTGTTCAGAGGAACAACACCCGAGCTGGTCGTCAGGGACCTAGATATAGTGAGAAGGATCGTCAGCGTGGACTTCGCGTCTTTCTACCCGAGGGGAATGGGCAGAGACCCTGAACTTGAGCCTGTGTTTCTTAATCTGTTCCATGTCGATGGTGACAAATGGAAGTTATTGAGACAACGTTTAACGTCCACGTTCACCACCGCCAAGCTGAAGAACATGTTCCCGCTAGTGGTGCAGTGTGCGGAGAAACTGCAGCATGTCGGCGAGGATATCGTGAACCGAGGAGGTGAATGCGATGTGCGGGAGCTGATGGCGCGCTTCACCACCGAGTTCATTGGTGCCTGCGGCTTCGGCATACAGATGGACACCATCAACGATGAGCACTCTCTATTCAGAGACCTGGGCAGGAAGATATTCACAAGGAAGTGGAATCACTATCTCATTGTAGCATTGTATGACCTCTTCCCTGACTTCAGAAGAATAGCACAAAGAACTTTCCGCGACTCTACCGTGATGGATGCTATAGAAGAAATAGTTAAAAATATCCGCAAACAGAGAAACAATAAGCCTATCGGTCGAAATGATTTCATTGATTTACTTTTGGAACTGGAAGGAAAAGGAAAGATAACGGGAGAGTCAGTGGAGAAGAGAACTGCAGATGGTAAACCAGAACAAGTGGAGATGGAGATGGACCTCACTTGTATGGTGGCGCAGGTGTTCGTGTTTTTCGCAGCCGGGTTCGAGACTTCTTCATCAGCGACGAGCTTCACGTTACATCAACTAGCGTTCCATCCAGAAGAACAGTGGAAAGTTCAGGAGGATATCGATCGGGTGCTCGCGAAGTACAACAATAAACTTTGTTACGATTCAATCGCTGAGATGAAACCGCTGAGTAACGCCTTCAAGGAGGCCATGAGGATGTTTCCCTCTCTAGGAAATCTGCATAGAGTGTGTGCGAGGAAGTACACGATTCCGGAGTTGGGTCTCACCCTCGACCCCGGTGTAAAGATCATCATACCAGTGCAAGCTATACAAAACGACGAGAAGTATTTTGATAATCCTACCGAGTTCCTTCCGGACAGATTTAACGATCCGAACGTGGAAAAGCATAAGTACGCGTACATGCCATTCGGTGAGGGACCTCGACAATGCATTGGTGAGTAGATACCTCGTTTTACTTTAAAGACCTTAGTACCTTAGAGATTCCTTATATCTTGTGCTGTGTTTTTACCAATACCTCTTTATTTAAAATATTAATTAAAATATTAGTATCTGAAACAGTAATCCATACAATCATAGAAGACAATAAAATGGTAGGAAAGTCAAATCTGTAAATTGAATATTTTTAAAAGAATACTTGGGGTGTGATCTACAATCGATACCGAAGCAAAAATACAATTTTCTGTTTGTCTGTATGTTGTACGTCCGGGATAAACTGAAAAAGTACTGCATCTACAAAAGTACTGGATTTACTCTAAAGGCACGAATATAAATAAAACTTTGAGTTAACATATAGACTAAAATTGACTAAATAATATTATTTATTATGCTTTTTATACTACGGGGGACGAGCAGTGAAGGTTTATTTCTTCAACGAATTCACGCAAACGACGCGAGGTCGCGGGCATCAGCTAGTTAACAAATAAATATCGATAATTCATTAACTAGAATCATGTTTTGGAGTAATTCTTACTTCTTAAAAGAGGTTAATATTATAACTTTCAGTGATGCGAATAACAGTTATATTTAGGTAGGTATATCTAGGTACCTACATCCTGTCAATATTGAATCTAGATAGAAAAGCAATTATACATATGCAACAATGTAAAAGTATTATAATTTACTCGTTATTGCATATGGTTGCTCTGGTGATATGTAATTGACTATTTTTAAAATCAAGTAGATTAACAATTTAATGAGGTTGTCCATTTTTCCCTCACCGTATATGGCAAAGATATTTATATTTATTCTCTTTGCCATAATTATAATTGTGAAGAATGACAATGATTTCATAATAATATGTACCACAAACCACAAGAACAGGAAAAACCTTCTCGGAATCATCATTGTCAGCGATATTGACTACCTAATAATTTTGCAAAGAAGTAATGAATTCTTTCTCATTTTATACTCTCCATCACGCCTCAAAAAGATTGGGCATTTGCATAGTTGCACCAATATTTCTCTGGTTCTATTCTAGGTCATGCTCTGGATGTCTGAAAATGTTGGGTGCTCAGAAATATGTTGTACCTACCTATTCTGGCTTTTGCCCAATATTATGACAATAAGCTATGTTACCTGTGGTTGAAGGTGAAATAGTCCCAATCGAGAACAAAACCCATTCATTTTAAGAATTTTTGGTAATCATTTGCCTCGTAATAATTTAACTTTATTTTCTTTGTGATCAGGTGCCCGCCTAGGTGAGATGCAGTCCCTAGCAGGGCTCGCAGCGTTACTGCACAAGTTCAGCGTGGAGCCCGCGGCCACCACCAAGAGGGTATTAGAAGTGAACCATGGAAGCAACGTTGTACAGTCCATCGAAGGAGGGTTACCGCTCAAGCTAAGACTGAGAAGCAAAGAGAGTAATATTGCAGCATAGGTTATAACTTATAAGTCCTCACAGTTTTTAAAATATGTAGCTGACATTATTAGGCACATCGTATTAAAAACATTCTATTTTTGTGATAAGTTTTAATTAAGTATAAAAAATAAACTATTATTAAGTACAGTTATAATCTTAGCTTTTTATTTACCCACCATAAAACTATATAATATTTAAAATCATAGGCATTGGTACAAAATTATCTAAGCATTGTGGAAAACGCTATAAAATTCTAAATTAATGAAGAGATATCGTTTAATCTTTTTACGAGTACATAATGTCGTAGGCTTAATATATTTATGTCTAGACATAACGTGAAACGCCAGCACTTCATGATCTGTCCATTAAAAATTCAGGCAAATCTACTAGGACAGGTTAGGTTAAAAGGGGATAGAATATCTTCTACCTTCGTGATTTTTAAACCAAGCAGTAGTTGCTCCGTCGATAGTGCCCCGTACCCGGACTATCATGACACTTAACCCACTTTTTCTGGGCACATCATGAAGTGCCGGTGGGTCACGATACGCCTAGGCCCTAATTCAACGATCGGCCGGCGAAAAGTCGTTTCCATCCTGGTACGAGGTCATTGTATCTACTGGGCCGCGGGACCGGAGATAAAAGTAACCATGACCCTGGAACGTAAAGGGCACCTGAAGGAACAGGGTGGATTCTTAGTCAGTACTAGTAGCCTGTTGAACAACTTACACTTTCCTTAAGAATTAGATAACCAAGTGCAAAAAGATTGACTGGTAGTGTCTGCGATTAGCGTAGGTAAGTATTCAAACAAATGAACAAAAAACTCAGATAATATTTTAGTATAGATTTAGAATTTAGATAAGATACTAATAGCTAAACCACAACACGGTCGGCGCACTGTGCGATGAAATCGAATGCATATGCATACGATTGCACACATAAAAATATGGGTAAACACACTGATATAACAAATTCGCTTAAATTCGACCGACATTCAGTACGGTTGCTAATCTCAAGCAGTCAACATGTTCCTCCTACTGCTGCCACTCGTGCTCGTGCTACTCTACTACTATACCACCAAAAACCACGACTATTGGGAGAAGCGTAATGTGAAACATGAGAAACCAATACCAGTGTTCGGAACGGTGTACGATAACATCATGGCCAAGAAAAGTATTACAGAAATAGCAGTAAAACTGTACAATAAGTACCCCAACGAGCCAGTGGTCGGCATGTTCAGAGGAACAACACCCGAGCTGGTCATCAGGGACCTAGATATAGTGAGAAAAATCCTCAGCGTGGACTTCGCATACTTCTATCCGAGGGGAATGGGCAGAAACCCTGATCTTGAACCTGTATATCTTAATCTGTTCCATGTCGACGGTGACAAATGGAAATTATTGAGGCAACGTCTGACGTCAACGTTCACCACCGCCAAGCTGAAGAACATGTTCCCACTAGTAGTGCAGTGTGCGGAGAAGCTGCAGCAAGTCGGTGAGGATATCGTGAACCGCGGCGGAGACTGCGATGTGCGGGAGCTGATGGCGCGTTTCACCACCGAGTTCATCGGCGCCTGCGGCTTCGGCATACAGATGGACACCATCAACAACGAGAAGTCCCTCTTCAGAGACCTAGGCAAGAAGACATTCAGGAGATCATGGAAGAATTATGCCATCGTTGCATTGCATGACCTATTCCCAGACTTCAAAAAACTTGCTCAAAGACTTTTCCGTGAGACTGTGGTGATAGATGCCATACATGAAATCGTTGTAAATATTCGCAAACAAAGAAACAATAAGCCCATTGGCCGACATGATTTTATTGATTTACTTTTGGAACTGGAAGGAAAAGGAAAGATAACGGGAGAGTCAGTGGAGAAGAGAACTGCAGATGGAAAACCAGGGCAAGTGGAGATGGAGATGGACCTCACGTGTATGGTGGCGCAGGTATTCGTGTTCTTCGCAGCCGGGTTTGAGACTTCTTCATCAGCGACGAGCTTCATGTTACATCAACTAGCTTTCCATACGGAAGAACAACGAAAAGTTCAGGAGGATATCGATCGGGTGCTCGCGAAGTACAACAACAAACTGTGTTACGATGCAATCGCTGAGATGACAGCTCTAAATAACGCGTTCAAGGAGGCTATGAGGATGTTTCCCTCTCTAGGAACCTTGCATAGAGTGTGTGCGAGGAAGTACACGATTCCGGAGTTGGGTCTCACTCTCGACCCTGGTGTAAAGATCATTATACCAGTGCAGGCGATACAAACGGACAAGAAGTATTTTGATAAACCAACTGAGTTCTTTCCGGACAGATTTAACGATCCAAACGTGGAAAAGCATAAATACGCATACTTGCCGTTCGGTGAGGGACCCCGACAATGCATTGGTGAGTAGAACTTGGTGTTTATGTAGTGTACACCATAACATAGCCAAAAATCTTTCAAAACTACGAAATATTAATAAAAAATCTGACAATTATTACAACATGCTCATTGTGATTTAGGGTTCACATTACTTTCTTATTTTTATTTTTAACATTTTTATAAAAATGAAGTTTATGTATTCTTGCTAACCAAAAGCCCTTTAAAAAAGTACTTACCATTACTCTATTTTGCAACCAGGTGCTCGCCTAGGTGCGATGCAGTCTATGGCAGGGCTCGCAGCAATACTGAACAAGTTCAGCGTGGAGCCGGCAGCCACCACTAAGAAGACATTGGAATTGGACCATGGAAGCAACTCTGTGCAGACCGTCAAAGGAGGGGTGCCGCTCAAACTAAGACTGAGAAACAAATAGAGTCAAAATGTCGCCTAAGCTAAAATATCTTTTAAACTGTTTTTAATAAAGCCCTTTAACACTTTCTCCCTGATATAGATTGTGAACGAGATGGCCGATGGCACCGTGGTTGGTTCAAGAAGACCAGGCGAAAATTGGACTTATACGTGTGGTCTGTTTCGAGGACGCACAGGAGTAAAACTCTTAGAAAAATTGGGAGAAACATTTGCCCAGCAGTGCACTAGCACTAGGTAATTAAGAAGAAACAGCAAGGGCTGGAGAATTGAAAAATAGGTATTTGTAAAATCTATTGCTGTCGCACAGTGCCCACAACAGAGTTACAGAGCGCGAAGGAGACAACTGTAGCTTGGACCGAAAATACCTTAAAAATTGCACAAAATCAACGATTCGTAGTCCCCTGATTACTCCTCCAAAACTTAACCGATTTCACTAGTTTTTCCTTTAAAAAATAAAGAAAGGCATTGGCCGTGTTCCTATGTTTTCCTTTTTTTATATAATCTCGTCAAATTTGTTTACTGATTATTTGAACACAGCGGAAAATCTGGCCATTTTTTTAGGATTTTGAATGTTCATATCTCTTTTCATAATTAATTTATGGGAAAAAGGAAAACATAGAGACATGCCAATAGTGGTCATAGATTTTTTATAAAAAAATTATTGCTCTACTGGCATTATCCAGGGAGAAAACAGGGGACTACGTTTGTATGGAAAAACGGCACGGCTTCTTAGAGGAAACAGCACGGCCGTTTTTCCATACAAACGTAATCCCCTGTTTTCTCCCTGTTTTCCTTTTTCCCATAAATTAATTATGAAAAGAGATATGAACATTCAAAATCCTAAAAAAATGGCCAGATTTTCCGCTGTGTTCAAATAATCAGTAAACAAATTTGACGAGATTATATAAAAAAAGGAAAACAATGGAACACGGCCAATGCCTTTCTTTATTTTTTAAAGGAAAAACTAGTGAAATCGGTTAAGTTTTGGAGGAGTAATCAGGGGACTACGAATCGTTGATTTTGTGCAATTTTTAAGGTATTTTCGGTCCAAGCTGCAGTTCTGTTGTCTCCTTCGCGCTCTGTAACTCTGTTGTGGGCACTGTGCGACAGCAATAGATTTTACAAATACCTATTTTTCAATTCTCCAGCCCTTGCTGTTTCCTCTTAAGTATAAAAAAGGTTAAGTTCACAAGCGTGCAGCATGCCTAGAACATTCCATAAATTGTATTTTTTTTGTCAGCGTGCAAAGTTTTAAATTATTGTTAGATATTGTTATTTTATGTTATTTTGTCATTGTAAAAAATAAACAAACTACTGTTAGTAACAATTATTTACAATGTTCTGACATTATCTTAGTTTTTTGTTTACCGACCACAAAAATTATAAAAACTCGCTTATGTTTGTTTTTACCTAAGCAATTAAACATGAAACAAGAGATAAACTCCTTACAAGGTCGGAGCAGTAGTATGGAGATCGACTGCTTTGCTGCGGGCTGAGGGTTCAATTCCCGAAGAAATAAACATTTTTTTGTCATTTAAGTACTTTCAGTAGTGCAGTAGCGAGTTTGAATGTTTGTAAACACGCCCATGATAGAGAGAAATAACTGAGGTAACCTTTTAAAAAAGAAGTCTTTTTAAGGTATATAAGAACTCGACTCAAGTGTTATCAGAAAACAATGATCAAGTTATTCACTGTTTGTTAAAATCTGTCGGAAGCGAGGTTATCACAAGATAGTCAAGATCTGGCTAATAATATCCACTCAGCTTTATAAATAATGGAAATTTCATTAAAAATTCGCCTGCATTGATAGTAAATTAGATACCAACAGATAAGGTTTCCTTACACCATCTCAAAGTTATATAAAGAATGTTGTCGAATCATTTACTATGAATTAATGTTTCGACAAACATGTTCATATATCATATTTACTCGGGCACGCCGCAATTGCGGCACGGTAAGACCCTTCTTTGAGGAGTAGCTAGATAGGCGTCACGGCGTCCTCCTACCACTTGACGTTGGTCCTCACCGGAGACAGCAGTTTCGGGAGGTTCTAGCGACAGATAGGGAAGGGGAAAACGCCTGGGTGTCACCACTGCGAGTATTACCGGGAGGACACGGTGCAGGACTGCCCCGCGGCTTGGGCAGAGCACTGCCATGTCCTCACGACAGGGATAGGCGGTGATTTCTCCCGCCTTCGATTTCATGCTGCGGTGCGACGGAATTAGAAGCGGCCGCCTCCTTCTGAGAAGCAGTCTTGCTGGCGAAGGAGGAGACGGGCCGAGGGGACGGCGTCCCCTCACGCCCCAGCCGCAGTGGAAGATACCCACCGCCTGCCGGGGTCTCGGGACTATTGAACTACCGAGAGGTAAAGGGGCTACTGAAGGACACCGTGGATTTTAGTCCTTCCTACCTTGCCCTGGCCTAAGACCTATTTGATGCTTTTATACGCAAAAATTAAAAAAAAGTATCCCTATGAATACGTCATTCCTGTACGAACGTAACCCTTGTCTTAATCGCAGTTTATAAAATTGTCTGTGAACCCTAACAAAATCCGCTTACTTCGTAGTTTTTGTGTGAAAGAGACATCCAGCCACACTCAGAAACTTTCACATAATTTATATACATAGCAGTAAGAAGTAAGTTAGGATTATAAAAGCGAAAGTGCGTTTTTTTACGCCTTAACCGCTGAACCGATTTTAGTCAGTTTTGGTTTTCGAACTCAAATTCATCACAGCTGAGTAGAAGCCTTATCTTAATAAGACACTTGCTTTTGTCTGTTTGTCTTTTGCTTTCGGCTTCGCTCGCTTCCCTCTCGAATGCTCCTGAGAACTAAGTTATATTCACGGAAACTGATACCTCCTAGACTGACTTACTACCTTGTCCAGTAAAATAAACAAATAATAATTATTCACGGATACTGTTGTTTACATGTTGTTTATCTTTTAATTGACCTTCCGGTAATATTTGCTCGTGTTAATAACCTCTGCTATCAAATGTTGTACCAATAAACACCAGCCATGTTTGCCATATAAGTGATATACCTACGCGTAAAGATTTCTTCTCAGAATTTGATCCTTATTAGCAACTATAACTTAATGGTGTAATAATACAAGGTGTTTTTTTTTGCCAAAATCAACGGCTTCGATTCCTGGCCAAGATTATTTTGTTTATTTTTAAATCCGATGATGTAGTTTAAGTTTTGGGTATCCCTTTTCGTCACCTAAAACTGTTTGTCCGAAAATCATTATCCATAACGCGTTTGGTATAAAATTCAGTAACCGTAATGATCAAAAGTTCTAAATATTGTTTTACATAATTATCTTCACTTCTAAAGCTGTTCTGGCATAATATCATAATAATTGAATCTCCTAATTTTGTATGGAATAAAGTCATATGACATAATCATTGTATTCCATAATTCAATTAGGTATAATTCAATTAGGTTTAATAGTAGATCTGATATTTCATTAAATTGCTTAGAAACCGAAGATTGGATTGGATTGGGATCCAAGAGCGAGCGAAGCGAGCTCGGGACTTGTGGGCGGGCCGACACGGACAGGTTAGGTTAGGTTAGGCTCCGTCGATATTCCTTATTGGGTGGTAATCAGTAACAAAACAAACTTTAGGACTTATGTATTTTATGGCAATCGGTTTTATGTATTTTGTATATTATAGATTGTTATATTTATGACAAACAAATTTAGGACATACAGTATTTAGGAATTTCAATGATATGGCATTTGAAATTAAGTGGTACAAATGATGATTAGGACAAAAAAAAATTATGTCACATTAGATTATACACCGTGACTTTTTAGTCGTCTTACAAAAGCAGCCCAGTTCATGTACCCAATGACTAGAACACGTTTATAATAAAAATATAGGTATTTAAGAGATTTGAAATTTTTTAAAATAAAATTTTAATTCGTTATTATGACGCAAGGTGTAGTTAGAAACACCCTTGTCTCATTGAAAATGGAGATAGAATGATCTGCCCGACTATTGCGCTGGGTAGGTATACTTTACAGCTAGATACGTAAACATTTAACAGGGTGTTTCATATTTCTAATGCACCTATTTATTAAAAATAAAAATTATTATTAACGATTAAAAAAAAAAATAACTTGCCTAGAGGTATTTTAGGTCGGATACATTAAGTGGACCCTTTTTGTAAGACGACTAAAAAGTCACGGTGTATATAAAAAATTTAGGTCACACAATAGAGAACCTTTAGTTTTGTTCAAAATCGGCCTCGAGACCCCTTTCAAAGTTTTTCGATATTCTTCATAGTTTCGGAGATAGCCTGCATCCACGCCCAGTTGAAAAAAATATTTAAATAAGACAGCCATTAGCTAGAAGATACTATTTAAAGCTAGAACTTGCAAGTATAACTACATTGGCTACCTATTAGATAGTTTGACCAACTGAATAGTCCGGAATGTATTCAACCATGCATGCAATAAGGTAGCATGCAATTTTTTGCATCATTTAAATGAGGCATAATAATGTAAACATTCTTACCATCTTAATCTATTTATTGAATTATAAACTGACAAGTACATTTACATTGATATGTTCACGTACTACGCATGTTTTAACCTTGCAACCAATCACAAGCATCAGCCACTTTAACGGTGTCAGACTATGAAGCGAGAGTAAATAATTCTATATTTATCACTATTATCTATTCTAAAACCACAACAATAGAGTATAGTATTCCAATGTACGTAGGTATTTTATCGCAATTCATTACTATGATACCTACTGCAAAAGTGGTATTCTTAAACCCTCAGAACTGGTTCCGTATCACTCTTGAGACATAATGGTCAGTGTTAGGGCCAAACCGGACGGAGAGGACGTCTCTTTATTTGTGTTTATATAAAACTGTGAAATATTGTTCTATTTGGATCATGATTGTGTGCTCTGAGACAAAAAACTCTGGTGATTGGTCATATAGCCAACATGAAAACATAGAATATAATCAGCGAAATTTAACCCAAAAGTACAAAAAAACAGCGATCCAACGTTCAAAGTCTAAAGTCTAAACTTCAATTGACTCACTCGTCACTATATAAAAGGTCGCTAGGTTGTGTGGAGGCAAAGTCGAAACAACAGGCAAACTAGAACTACGTTGATAATTTTACGCAATTGTTTTGCGAATTGTAATAAAAGTGTGTGGAAATCAAAGCTAAGGTACGTACAATATGTCATAGTTCGGTCCTACGTGGGGTAATTTATGGATGGATATTATTTGTAGGTTCGAGCAAAACAAATATTGGAAAAACCCATTGTACTCTCAAGTTAAAGTGGCATTAAAAATCACATAAAAATTGACTGGTTAATCAATAAGTATTAAGAACTGTATGAATGTTATCAAAAGTGTTTGGCACTATAATTAGGTCGCGGGACTTATCTCATTACCGTGACCCCGGAACGTAAGAGCTATTGAATGACACCGTGGATTTTAGTCAATCTGACAGTAAACCACGATAAAAAAAAGTGTTAAAAATTAACCCGTAACAACAATGTTTTGTTCAAGTCCAAAGGTCGGTTTCACATATCACTTTCTAAGCCATTTCACCTTGTTGAATAATATTACTCTCTCTATGTCATCAATAAATAATTGAGTAGGTACATAATATATCCAAATGATTATTTATTTTTGTTCTTTATTGATCGGATGAGTTCAACAGACAGCAGATATTTTAATTGCGTTTAGATCTTTATTTACATGATACGTTATCAAAGTTATTTCAACATCTATAAATATTTATTAAGTTTTATTTCACGTTAACAATTCTTTTATCTACCTACTCCAAATGTTAGTTGCTACTTGAGATACTATTACGATTTAAAGACATTTCAACATTACTTATATTTCGTTACTATTACAATTATCTAGAAGTTTTATGTCAGTTTTAGTCTCGACACACTTTGATAAGGATAAATAGGTACCTAGACACCATTATCTACATAAAGAAGTCTTTATCTTCTTATAATGTTCTAACATATGTATAAACAGTACTATTCTGTTATCTTAGACACTAACCTAACAGTTAATAAAGCATAAATACCTATATTTTATTACTTACCTTTTTATGCTATAACTTGTGACGAATTGTACAATTTGAGAGCAATAAACAATTCATTTAACTGTAGGTATATGGTTAGTTTAAAATAATTGCGAATAAATGCAAAGTTGATGGGACCTGAGGTATATTGTAATACAATCTAAGGTATATTTTTAACTGTCAAAATTCGATTTAGCAATAATAAAGATACAGAAAAAGTAATCAGTTCTAAGCAATAAATTAACTAAAACATTGTTCTAAGTTACGTAGAAGACGACGTTATAAGTGAACTACTATTAATTTACTTAAAATTTTGAATTAAAAAAGAATCAATCTCAATTACAGGTTATCTAAGAAAACACATCCGTAAGCTGACAGTGAATAAAACTAAGACGAATGCAATTAGTGCGCCCATTTCGAGCTCAGATTTACTAAAACCAGTTTCACAAAAATACATTAAAGATGATTAAATTGATTAAGAGGCCCACATTTTAAACACAACACCGCCGACGCGCTGTCCAACGGTACCGTGAGCAGTGTTGATCATAATATATTAACACGTAGCTGTTAAACACTCGATCATAACAAGTTCGCTCGCACAGTCGACACTCAGTGCGGCCGCTATCCTCGAACCGTCAACATGATCCTTCTACTGCTGCCGCTCGTGCTCGTGCTACTCTACTACTACACCACCAAAAACCACGACTATTGGGAGAAGCGCAATGTGAAACATGAGAAACCCGTACCAGTCTTCGGAACGGTGTACGATTATGTCCGGGCTAAGAAAAGTATTATAGAAATTGCCGTGGAACTGTACAACAAGTACCCCAACGAGCCAGTGGTCGGCTTGTTCAGAGGAACAACACCCGAGCTGGTCGTCAGGGACCTAGATATAGTGAGGAAGATCGTCAGCGTGGACTTCGCGTCTTTCTATCCGAGGGGAATGGGCAGAGACCCTGAACTTGAGCCTGTGTTTCTTAATCTGTTCCATGTCGATGGTGACAAATGGAAGTTATTGAGACAACGTTTAACGTCCACGTTCACCACCGCCAAGCTGAAGAACATGTTCCCGCTAGTGGTGCAGTGCGCGGAGAAACTGCAACATGTCGGCGAGGATATCGTGAACCGAGGAGGTGAATGCGATGTGCGGGAGCTGATGGCGCGCTTCACCACAGAGTTCATCGGCGCCTGCGGCTTCGGCATACAGATGGACACCATCAACGATGAGCACTCTCTGTTCAGAGACCTGGGCAGGAAAATATTCACAAGGAAGTGGAATCACTATCTCATTGTAGCATTGTATGACCTCTTCCCTGACTTCAGAAGAATAGCACAAAGAACTTTCCGCGACTCTACCGTGATGGATGCTATAGAAGAAATAGTTAAAAATATCCGCAAACAGAGAAACAATAAGCCCATTGGTCGAAATGATTTCATTGATTTACTTTTGGAACTGGAAGGAAAAGGAAAGATAACGGGAGAGTCAGTGGAGAAGAGAACTGCAGATGGAAAACCAGTGCAAGTAGAGATGGAGATGGACCTCACGTGTATGGTGGCGCAGGTGTTCGTGTTCTTCGCAGCCGGGTTTGAGACTTCTTCATCAGCGACGAGCTTCACGTTACATCAACTAGCGTTCCATCCGGAAGAACAGCGGAAAGTTCAGGAGGATATCGATCGGGTGCTCGCGAAGTACAACAATAAACTATGTTACGATTCAATCGCTGAGATGAAACCACTGAGTAACGCATTCAAGGAGGCCATGAGGATGTTTCCCTCGCTAGGAAATCTGCATAGAGTGTGTGCGAGGAAGTATACGATTCCGGAGTTGGGTCTCACCCTCGACCCCGGTGTAAAGATCATCATACCAGTGCAAGCTATACAAAACGACGAGAAGTATTTTGATAATCCTACCGAGTTCATCCCGGACAGATTTAATGATCCGAACGTGGAAAAGCATAAGTACGCGTACATGCCGTTCGGTGAGGGACCTCGACAATGCATTGGTGAGTAGATACCTCGTTTTACTTTAAAGACCAAGTACTTTAGAGATTCCTCATATGTTTTTAGCAATACCTCTTTATTAAAATATTAGTATCTGAAACAGTAATTTATACAATCATATTCATATAAGATAATAAAATGGTAGGAAAGTCAAATATGTAAATGAATATTTTTTTAAAGATTACTTGGGGTTTGATCTACAATTGATACCGAAGCCAAAAATATAGTTTTCTGTTTGGGTTTACTTCAAAGGCACGAATATAATTAACATATGGTCACGCTATCACCTACGGGGAATGAGCAGTGAAGCTTTATTTCTTCAACGAATTCACTGAAACGTAACTAGAATCATGTTTTGGAATGATTCTACTAGCTGTTGAAGCAAAATACTTCCTCTATGTGGCTAAAAACTATCAGTGGTGCAAATAACAGTTATTTCTACATCCTGACAACATTGAATCTAGATAGAAAGCAATGTATGTGTTTAATACATAATTATGAAGCAATGTAAAAGTATAATACAAAAAATTACTCGTTATTTCATTATGGTTGCTCTGGTGATGTGTAATTGACTATTTTTAAAAAGTGGTCGATGAACAATGAGGTCGTCCATTTTCCGTCACCATAATAATATGGCAAAGATATAAATGTGAAGAATGACAATGATTTCATAATACCACAAACCACAAGAACAGGAAAAACCTTCTCGGAATCATTATATGTAGGTCAGCGATTTGACTAGGTAATTAATTTTGCAAAGAAGACTAATGAATTCTTTCTCATTTTATACCCTCCATCATGCCTTTCTTAAAAGATTGGGCATTTACAAAGTTGCACCGACATTTCTCTGGTTCTACTCCTAGATCATGCACTGGATGTCTGAAAATATTGGGTGTTCAGAAATGTATTGTACCTATTCTGACTTTTGTCAAATATAAATCCATGTTACCTGGGGTTGGAGGTGAAATAGTCCCAATCAAGAACAAAACCCATTCATTTTAGGAATTTTTGGTAATCATTTGCCTCGTAATAATTTTTTTTTTTTCTTTGTGATCAGGTGCCCGCCTAGGTGAGATGCAGTCCCTGGCAGGCCTCGCAGCGTTACTGCACAAGTTCAGCGTGGAGCCGGCAGCCACCACTAAGAGGATATTAGAAGTGAACCATGGAAGCAACGTTGTACAGTCCATCGAAGGAGGGCTACCGCTCAAGCTAAGACTGAGAAGCAAAGAGAATAATATTGCAGCATAGGTTTTAAAAGTCCTCACAGTTTTAGTAATAGCTGCCATTATTAGGCACATCGTATTAAAAAACATTCTATTTTTGTGATAATTTTTAATTAAGTATAAAAAATAAACTATTATTAAGTATAGTTATAATCTTAGCTTTTTATTTATACACCATAAAACTATATGATATTTAAAATCATAGGCATTGGTACAAAATTATCTAAGCATTGTGGAAAACGCTATAAAATTTTAGATTAATAAAGAGATAACATTTAATATTTTTACGAGTACATAATGTCGTAGGCTTATTATTACATAAGTCGTATTTATGTCTAGACATAACGTGATATGCCAGGACTTCAAGATCCTGTCCATTAAAAATTCAGGCAAATCGACTAGGACAGGTAAAGTTAGAAGGGGATAGTAATACCTTCTACCTTCTTCGTTATTTTTAAACCAAGCAGTAGTTGCTCCGTCGATAGTGCCCCGTACCCGGACTACCACACTTAACCCACTTTTTCTGGGCACGGGGTCACGATACGCCTAGGCCCTAATTCAACGATCGGCAGGCGTAAAGTCGTTTCAATCCTGGTACGAAGTCATTGTACCTACTGGGCCGTGGGACCGGAGGTAAAAGTAACCATGACCCTGGAACGTAAAAGGCAGCTGAACGAACAGGGTAGATTCCTAGTCAGTATTGTTGTGTTTTGAACAACATACACTTTTCTTAAGAATTAGATAACCAAGTGCAAAAAGATTGACTGGTAGTGTCTGCGATTAGCGTAGGTAAGTATTCAAACAAATGAACAAAAAACTCAGATAACAATTTAGTATAGATTTAGAATTTAGATAAGATACCGATAGCTAAACCACAACACGGTCGGCGCACTGTGCGATGAAATCGAATGCATATGCATACGATTGCACACATAAATATGGGTAAACACGCTGAGATAACAAATTCGCTTAAATTCGACCGACATTCAGTACAGTTGCTAATCTCAAGCAGTCAACATGTTCCTCCTACTGCTGCCGCTCGTGCTCGTGCTACTCTACTACTACACCACCAAAAACCACGACTATTGGGAGAAACGGAACGTTAAATATGAGAAACCAATACCAGTGTTCGGAACGGTGTACGATAACATCATGGCCAAGAAAAGTATAACAGAAATAGCAGTGGAACTGTACAATAAATACCCCAAAGAGCCAGTGGTCGGCATGTTCAGAGGAACAACACCCGAACTGGTCATCAGGGACCTAGATATAGTGAGAAAAATCCTCAGCGTGGACTTCGCATACTTCTATCCGAGGGGAATGGGCAGGAACCCTGATCTTGAACCTGTATATCTTAATCTGTTCCATGTCGACGGTGACAAATGGAAGTTATTGAGGCAACGTCTGACGTCAACGTTCACCACCGCCAAGCTGAAGAATATGTTCCCACTAGTAGTGCAGTGTGCGGAGAAGCTAGAGCAAGTTGGCGAGGATATCGTGAACCGAGGTGGAGAATGTGACGTGCGCGAGCTTATGGCGCGCTTCACCACCGAGTTCATTGGTGCCTGCGGCTTCGGCATACAGATGGACACCATCAACGATGAGCACTCCCTCTTCAGAGACCTTGGCAGGAAGATGTTCAAGAGGTCTTGGAAGAATTATGCAATTGCAGCATTGTACGACCTTTTCCCTGATTTCAGAAGGATAAGTCAAAGAACTTTACGTGAGACCATGTTGATGGATGCTATAGAAGAAATCGTTGTTAATATTCGCAAACAGAGAAAAAATAAGCCCATTGGTCGAAATGATTTCATTGATTTACTTTTGGAACTGGAAGGAAAAGGAAAGATAACGGGAGAGTCAGTGGAGAAGAGAACTGCAGATGGAAAACCAGAACAAGTGGAGATGGAGATGGATCTCACGTGTATGGTGGCGCAAGTGTATGTGTTTTTCGCTGCCGGGTTTGAGACTTCTTCATCAGCGACGAGCTTCACGTTACATCAACTAGCGTTCCATCCGGAAGAACAGCGAAAAGTTCAGGAGGATATCGATCGGGTGCTCGCGAAGTACAACAATAAACTATGTTACGATTCAATCGCTGAAATGACAGCACTGAGTAACGCATTCAAAGAGGCTATGAGGATGTTTCCTTCTCTAGGAAATTTGCACCGAGAGTGTGCGAGGAAGTACACGATTCCGGAGTTGGGTCTCACTCTCGACCCAGGTGTAAAGATCATCATACCCGTGCAAGCTATACAAAAAGACGAGAAGTATTTTGATAATCCTACCGCGTTCCTTCCGGACAGATTTAACAATCCGAATGTGGAGAAACATAAGTACGCGTACTTGCCGTTCGGTGAGGGACCTCGGCAATGCATTGGTGAGTAAAAACCTGGGTTTACTTTTGTATTATATACCTTATTGTTATTCTTGTATATAATTTAATATTCCACTAAAACATTACAAACATCCAGGATAAAACATTATTTATGATGCGGCTTGGAATTACTGATAAATAATCAATGGTGCAGATAATAATAACACTTTTATCTAATACAATCAACCTAACAACACGATAAGTGTATCTAGATTTAAAAACAATGCATTCACGTACATTAGGGTTATTGCCGAGGAGCGTCCGTGGTTTTAATTTGTAGTCCGGAGATGTCCACGCACACTGACAGCACCGTCCTCTCAGTCCCCGTGCGCACTTTGACTCGCGTCCGGGTTTTAACTCAAAAATCCTGGGCTTTCACACGTCTTCTCCTGGTTTTCAAATTGAGAGATGGCAACCCTACGTACATAGTATGAAACAATTTTAATACGTAACCGAAGAAACACTCGTAATAATTATAATGGCCGAATGGTTGGTTAATATTTAAAATTAGGGTAAACAGGTCGCCAATTTTCCATACGTAATGACTTAGCAAATGAATGATAAGCTTAATTCAATAACAACACATTCTAATACCAAAGAAATAAACAAGAAAATAGACCAGAAGGAGAACCCTTGCATTATAGGTAGGCTAGTGACAGCGACCAGGTTCTACTTTGTAAAATACAATTTTACACTTCTACGAATCTGTATTATAAACCAATTCTGTGCAATTAATAGTTCTTCCTTCTATATCTATACTTTAATAGCTTTGTTCTATAACCATTCTACAAAGATGAAGATGATTTTTTTAAGTAATCAAATGTCCTATAAATTAAGTGCTATCTTTAAATGTATTTTGTGTTTAGGTGCCCGCCTAGGTGAGATGCAGTCCCTAGCAGGTCTCGCAGCATTACTAAACAAGTTCAGCGTGGAGCCGGCGGCCACCACCAAGAGGATATTAGAAGTGAAACACGGAAGCAACACTATACAATCCATCGAGGGAGGTTTGCCACTCAAACTAAGACTGAGAAGCCAAGAGAATAAAATTGCTGATGCCTAAGTTATCTTCTTAAAAATACTTCCACTTCTGGCGCTTTTGCATCATGACTAATATGGTTATCCAGTTTCTTCCGGTCACTTTAAAGAGATCGTCTATCCACCTAGTCCGTTGTCTCTCTAAATTCCTCTTTCCTTTCTGTGGTCTCATCTCCAACACTTTCCTGCCCCATTTTCCATTCAGTCTACGGCATATGATGACCCACCCTCGTCCCCTTTTTTTTTGTTATCACTTCTGTTATGTATTTAATTCCCATCCTACTTTATTTTGATGTTTTTACCTGGTTGTAGAGAGTCAGCCCAACATATACGTATATAGCTGTAGCCCTCTGAGTAATTTGCATGCGGTGGATAATAAGTTTGGTAAGCGTCAACGTTTCAGCCCTGTAGATACGTCATGACTTCTACGACTTCTACTCAAGTAAAAGCGGATGCTTCAATTTTTAGTACGTCCTACAGATAACGAAAGCACCCACCCTAGTATGATACCTACAACGCTTTATTTCACGCTCCTATATATTCTAAAATCTGTGAAAATTTTAATTCTGAAGTTGGAGCTTTGTTATTTATTTCACTCACTTTTTGCCATCGGTTTCCGATTTTTTTTATTTATATTTTACACGATTCATTTCTTATTCATGATAACAAACAACTTTTACTATGGGGACAAACCTGAAAACGTAGAAAAAAAATCAGCTGTTCAGTAGGTTTGTTAAATGTACTGAACAGTTGATATTTTTTTCACGATTTCGGCTTTGTTCCCATAGTAAAAGTTGTTTGTTATCATGAGCACAATCACGTGTTTAAGTATCGTGCACTAATTACCAGTCACCCTATTATATAATTTTCTAATATCATGTATTGTGCTGTAATGTGCTTGATGCATACTGGAATTTGTTGAAGATTTTGAGATGTTTTTTACTCCTTACCGCTTTCATAGCCTCTGTCGTGATGTAAACAAATAAAGTAGGTACTATTAGATAAGTATATAAATTCGTAATTGTAAATGTATTAATCTTTTCGGTACATTATCTAAGTTTTTTATTTAACCACCATAAAATAAGTATATAATAGTATTTGTTTCTATGCAGTCAAGCGTGAAAGGCAGAGATAAACAACGAGATAAGGTGCGAAATGATAGCAATTCGTAAGTAACCACATTATTAGGCGCCATAAAATCTGCCAATTTATCGCAACTAGATAATTATAAAAACATATTTTAGTTTTTCATAAAAATTAAATCTATTTAAATAAAAATCAATGCCACTTTTCGTTGTAATTTTTTAACTCAAGAACGGCTCACCTATCCAAACCAAATGTTTAGGCTTTGTGCGGACTATTTTGTATATGGTTTATGTGAAGTGTGCACAAAATCGGTCGATTTTTTGTAACAAATGAATTCAATAAATGGCGGTTATTTTGTTATTGGGGATTTGGTCAAAGTAGCGAACGTAGCGAAGCATTTGAACTTGACATAAGTACGTCACTCCTCAGAAGTAAACCCATTGCTTCTCATCTCTGTCAAATCAGGCCTAAGATAGGTAGGTACTGTGACCGATTTTACTTAAGTCTGTTTTATTATATTGTAGAACGGTTCAAAAGTTTTTTTACACTAATTTATTTTTAAAACAATGATTTAGGGCGACTTTTACCAACGGTTAAACATGTTTAAAATTTTATTTAAGCACAAAAGTCAATAGAATTTTGTGCTAAAATAAAATTTTAAACATGTTTAACCGTTGGTAAAAGTCACCCTTAATCAACCACTCCATTGTTTACTAAATATCCAAAGTTCGGGTTTGATAAAAACTGGAATTTTCTTGAAGATTGATAATAATTTTATTATTAGTACCAATGATAAGCTTAGACTTTCATTATGCCATAATCTCAAGATAATCGCTAAGGATTGTTGTTGAATCCGTTGTCGATCAACAATACCTCAGTATTTACGTCGAATAATTTATTATTGTGGGTATAATACATAATATAATTATTATCTCTCTAAGTATAAAACAACAGGCATTCCAACGCAGTGTCGCAGGTTCATTCCCTGCACGGAACAAATATTTTTATGGCCTTCAAGTTGTTCCGAGTCTAGGTGTTGTGCAATAACACCCAGACCCAGTAGTGTGGGGGAAACAATATTTTTTTTCTTTCATCTTGTTTTCTTCCAACTAGTTAGCCAGATGTAGGTACCTACCTACTAAACCGACATTTGATTAAAAAATCATTATGATTTGAACTGAAATGGGAGTTTCCAGTGCACAACCATGTGACGGATATAATTACGAGTATAAGTAGGTACCAATAGTGTACCTAATACAGACTCATGTCATGATCATCTGTCTGTATTAATGTCGCGCAGTTAATGAATGCTAACAAGCTGCATATTATTAATCCCAATTAGAACATCTAGGTACTTTAGCCCTACCTAACATTACGCACACACACAACCGAGGGTTAGACAGAAGAGAGAGAGAGAGAGAGTGACACTGCTAATTCTTGGGTTTGGGCCCATTCCGGCGGACCCATGTCACCCCCACAGGGGTATTCTTCAGAGGTGTTATGTAATTAAGGGTCCTTGGAACTTAAATTCGGACCCGTGACATCTACAGGTGAATTAGTGCAGTGCTTTTTCGTGCTTATAAAATATAGTGGTACATAACCATAATTATACTTAAAAGTTTAAATAAATAAATACGTAATACTCGTATCTTTAGAATAAGTATGATTTCATTTTCATCTCTATGATAGGAAGATAGGTACCTACTTTGACCTAGCTTGTAGGTACCGCCTTGTGGTTGTTATTTTATTGTTTGTTAAATAGGTATAGAAATATTATTAGACCATAATAAAGCTGAATTTTTTTAGGAATGTTTCAACTTAATCAATAATAATTTCACTGTGAATCGCGGACAGACGGTCAGGTTCCGAATTGAACGTAGGTACGGAACGCTTAAAAACACCACAAAAAATGTTCCGACGAATTGTGAAACTTCTCCTTTTTTCGAAGTCTGATAATAAATGTTTAAACCTTATTATACGGTTAGAAACACATAGATCATACGCATAAAATTTTATTATGAAATACTCATTTATTCGGTAATTAAAAGTGTTTTTTTTTTACATTTTATCTAATTTTAGTAAATCTTCAGTCATAGAAGTTTTTTTTACCTAATCATGAATACCTACTTACGTATTTTACTATTTTGGTCTAATCTGGCCTTGGTTTTATGATCACATGTTTTTTTGCGGCATAAGGTATTTCCAAACCCACAAATTTTGAAGACGGCGTCGCTTTTTGAAATCAGGAATGAAGGTATCCGGAAAAAAACCGAAGTCTAACGGACATAGCTTGCAGAGTAAGCAAACTAAAGTGGCAGTGGGCTGACCAAGTTTGTGGGATGTCCCCTAGCAAGATGGACGGCCTTAAGAATATCGCTGGGACAGACTGGATGCACACAAGTCACTTATCAGGGTGATTAACGCACCCTTTTTTGTATCGTTGTAAAATCATTAAATGAGTCCACCCAGGGCGTAGGGCGGAAGGGACTGTCAGACTTGTACTGACCAAAATCCACGGTGTCCTTCAGTAGCCCTAGGTGTACCGGAGTCGCGGTATAGGTATCTACGTGTGTCCTGCGACATGTAACGCAGCCTTGGAGAGTTCAATATCCCTCAATGGACTACGGTAGGCTGAGTTGATTTACAGCCATATAACAGAGGTTCCATTACATTATAATTTTATTTATGAGACCTATTTATCAGGTCTATGGTTATGAGTCAAAGTCAAATGTAAAAAAAAACTGTCATGCGTGATAATAATAAATTGTCTTCTTCAATTTGTTATTTTTTGTTTTTTAATCAAAAGTTTTTTTCATATTATAATCAATAAAATGTCTTTTTTATTCGTTAAAATATACTATGGGCCTTGCCATACATTTGACACATACATACATAAACCGCACCTGTTGGCTGGTCTAAGAGGTAGGAATGTTTTGCCTGTTGGTTCAGCTACCATTATTTTTCTAGCTATTCATTCTATGTATTCCATGAAGAGTAAATTCAATATCTTTAAGTATCATTAGACCAGGTTGAGGGACTTATCGAATTACCTTGACCCTGGAACGTAAACGGCTATTGAAGGACATTGGATTTTAGTCAGTATGAGTCTGACAGTCCCTCCTGCCCTGCCCTGAGTGGGAGGACTCATTTGATGATTTTACCACGATAAAAACAAAGAATCATTTACCAGAGATGACCATAGATCGATATTTAAACCGATATTTAAATTACAAGCGTTGGCCATAGTGTACCTAAGGAGCTTGTGGCCAAATAATTACAGTCGCACAGACCGATCTTCCGGGTTAAGCCGTCGTCCCGGGTCCGGCCAGCCAGGTCCCGGCTGTCATTTGTAGATCTTTGACGGTCGTTACTGTTAGTCAGAAGCTCTAAAATCTGACAACCCGTCTTACCATGGAGTATCGCATACTGATATTTAGCTGCATCTGGTTCGACTGGAAGCCCACCCCGATATATTTGGGAAAAGCCCAGATAATGACAAGCCTGGCCACAGCGACCAACCCTGTGCTACCCATAAAGCGCAGATTCCAACATCTTTCATCAGGTCGTCAAAAAACAATGGGAGAGCCCTAATAAACTACCCACCGACGCACCTAAAAACATGTACGATTTTATTTGATAAATTAGATACAAAGAAACACTTAATCCCAAATTTTCTTACCAGATCGCCTCCAAAAGGTGGGCTTCCGTGTTTGTCTTGTGCCAGTAAGCTTCGCAAACTACTGCATGATCGAAATGTGTGGACATGAAGTAAGACTGCTTCTGCAATCACTGCATTATACATTTAAACCAAAAACTGTTTTCTTACTGGTTAAACGGTGTTTTTAAAATATTAATAAAATTGCGAATGGATTCTGGAATCGGTAAACGCAAATGGGATCGATGGGGATACCGTCTCTATCATAAACTTAGTAGTCTACACTTCGTGGAACGCAAAAGAACAGTGTATTGTAATCAGTAAGATTCAGAAAGTACTTTCAGCGCCACCCAAGGAGCGAGGACATATTTGATAGCTTTTACAAAAATAGGAAACTCAACGAATGAACATCCCAAATTGTACCCAAATGCCCTCAATTTCAGGTATTCCGCTGCAATTTAAAAAACTTGAAATTCAACACGTGTTATGAACGGGACACGGTTGCTCAGCGTGCTATAGAGGCAGTCTTGACATCAGCTGTCAAGTTCCGTCGTGGAAGAGCCTGCCTCTGGTTCTGGACGCTCCTCAACCACCAGATGTTCAGGAGAAACAAGTATGAACCAAAAGACCACTGGCCGAAAGACGTCGATTTAACTTCTCTCCCTACTTGCACAGAATGTATGGAGTGTTGTAACATTCTTATTAAAGAAGAACCAAAACCAGAAATGGCGAAACCTGAGACATATTTTAAACTTTGATATTTCTATACCTAAGTGTTTTTAAAATTGTTTTTATTTAAATTTGTAAGGGGTTATTAAGTAATATACATGTTTGTTAAAAACTAACCAGTTTTTTAAGCCATCGTCGTCTCAACCATCTCAAATTGTACTAATAATAATAAAATTATGCTATCCAATATCTTTAGCACCTATATCTTGGTCTTAAAGCTATGTTTATCCATAGGCGAAAAACTTTTTGTAAACGGATTAAGTGATTATATTTCTAAATAGGAGACAATTTCAACAACGCGATCTACCGCTTCCATCTTGCAGGTCAGGGGGTTATTTTCGGGGTTTGCTGTAAAGAAAACACGTATATTTCAGATTGTTTGTATTGAAACAAAATTACAATGTTCCTCTCGTGTTCAGTCACACTGGCATTAAATTATACATTTTCATAATTCCTAATAGTTATTGTTTTTATACATGAACAGCGGGATCAAGGACCCAATGTGGCATTCGACGTACAGTCGTACATTGCTGCATACGTGGGCTTTAATACAAATAGCGAGTAATCTATCGACCTGAAGCAGCTCTAGAACTTCCATAATTGATTTCAGGAAGTTACTGGATTTAACATGACAGTAACAAGATAACAAGTCTCAAATAAATCTAGTTGTGGTTAAAACGAGATATATAGCAGGAAATCACTGATAATGTACAAGTACTGAGGTTGACTGTATAATCCACACTCGTTTTTACATAATAATGATCATGTGTAGCATTTTCTCATCCTCCCGTTATTTTTTTTTAATAGAATCCGATTTTGTATATGATCACCCCTTTTAACTTTGTAAGTTGATGCTCGCGCATCCAGGGAGTTTACCTTCTGTTAGAGCCTCTTAACTGTTCCTCTGCCACCGGTCAAAGTTACTAGCTAAAAAAAATTTCAAGAGATAGCCGGTGCGGCACCCGATTCATCGTAAATGGGGTTGGCAACGCAAAGATATTGTAGATGGCGCCACCATAGAGTAGTCCTTATCCGACCAATGACGTAGTACTATTTTGAAGGACCTTTAAGATTTGAACTGATTTGAACCAATGACGATGCTTGGAACAAGCTATACTAGCGCCATTAGTTCCCCAGTTGCCATCCCCATTGTAGGATATACGCAGATTTCTTTCATAGAAATCAACCCCAAACCTCTTAGCTACTTGCAATGCAAACGGGCCTCAATTTCATTTTGCTTTATCTCCTCTCGATTAACTCTTGTAGGCAGAAATGTTCGTGTAATAAGGCCATAAGTTTTAATTTTAATAAACGTAATAAAAGTAATGTTGTAATCGTGTAGCACAGGGAACTAGAGGAAGCATATTGTTGATACAATCACAAGTAATTTATGTTTAACAAAAGTAGCATGTAAGCGTTTCGAATAAATCGTAGAATATCGGCTGGGAACTGTGCGGTGCAACATGCAATGGATATAACAAGGCTCAAATTGTGCGTACTTTTTACGACTGTTAGAATATATTATTACTTATTCTTTCGCTTTGGTCAGGACGCGATTTAAGTGATTTAAACTTAGCTTAGAATATCCAAGGACTAGAAAAGACTGCCTTTTCGAACGATTGTACAATTAGTACGTAATTGAATAGTTTAAACAAAAGTTTAGCAGTTCCAAGACACGGTATTAGACATCATTTTGATTAAAATCTAGAAAACCCGATAACGTACTAAGTTATAACGATTGCATGTTCCACAATACAGTACCTTTAAACCGAACCAATCTCATTTCAGTATAAAAAACACACTACCTACAATTTCATAAATAATTTTATTTAATTTACAATGGTGAAATAATATCGAATTATGATTAATAGATACAAGTTTATAGTTAACTACATACATCTAACATGGAATTAACAATAAAAAAAATATGTATTTTATTGCATCAACGAGCAATATATTCGCCGTCGGTGCACCGAAAACGCCATGCCCTAGGGATATCGACGGATCAAATTGAGGGACATTGCTGTTGGATAATCAACTTTTAGTGCTGGACCGAACGTTGAAAATCCAACAGCGCGTTCATTATCCCTTATGTTCATTTTGCACCGTCGATATGTAAAAAATAACATACCACATCTTTTGTACAATACACACGGAAACAGATGTCAGTCAGCGATGCGGAACAAAATACACGATAACCTTTGGAATCAATTCATTATAATAAACTTTCTTAACATTACAAACCCTTTAAACCTTTTTTTCTCGTATGTTTTGTTCCGCACGATCACACATACAAACAAGTCCATACATACAAATAAAACCGTAGAAATATCCCATCACAAAGTTAATGAATGTATCATTTTACCGACTTTAATATTGCTATAAAGTTATGTTTTGTTTTTCACGTTGCATTCATGGTTTTTTATCCCATATATAGTCTGTTTAACAATCCGATAAATGACCCACCTTTAAGGTGAAGAACATTTGAAAATAAAAATCTGCAAGTCCAAGAAATAAAAATATATTTAAAAATAACTTGGAACTGACGTAACAGAGATGATTCCACTATACTCTCACAAGAACACAACAATACAAGAATGTGAGAACAATGGTATTTTACTGAACATGTTTCAGTAAAATACTTCATTGTTCTCACATTCTTGTATAATTACATCATATTGCGATAACATAATATGTACGCAGTGTGTTTTTTTTTCTAATGGGACCTAATTAGTAAACAAACATAGTACACATTTCATAGTCACTTCAATCATACTCTCCACATTAGGTATGACTTCTCACCTTACGGTATGAATTAAGACCTATTTACACGCGGCAAGAACCTGCATGCAAGTTTCAATACATTGCGGTATTTATTTGATCAACTGAATTTATTGTCCATTAATAGTCCGCAATGTAGACAAACATGCATGCTTCCATCGTCTAAATAACTTTCGAGATTACCACAGAAACTCGATAAATATTCCTAAAATCGAAATCTCAGTCCGCCATATTTGTTTACCAAATTAGAGAATAAAAACACGCTTTACAGTGATAAAGCAAATCGCGCGGCTAGTATTTTACAAATCAACGACACTACTAGTTTTTGACAATGTTTAACAAATAGCGCTTCTGGCTCGAGTTTACATAAAAATACGTATATTGTCGCTTCTTGCTTTTATCTCAATTGTGATGTTACGAGACTAACTAAAGTGGAGTTTATCCTATGAGAATTGGGCCACATTAATCATAACTAGTGATACGCCGTTACCGGGAATGCTTTCTTTTCTTGGGAAAACTGTTTATAAATATTGGATCATTGGGGATTTTACTTAATTTACACTACTAGCCAAATTCCCTATACTTCCGGGCACGACGCATCAATAACGAAATAAGAACACTCGATCAACGCAGGTCTTCGTACACACAAACGACCCTTGAACCCGTCTTCACAATTCAAATGCTGTCTGCTACCTAAAAACTTACATGTAATACTTAACCTCCTAATAATTTAGAAGCTTGGAAGCATTTCTTTCGTTATTTGTTACAATAAGTTATCAGTTTTTACAACAAAAATATAATTTATAGCCTCGTACTAATACTCTTCTATGTTATTGTTCGACATTGATCGAGAGAGCGAATACTATCGGCCAGTAGCTAACTAAACCTAATCAATATACACGTCTTAGGACCGGACACGTTATTTTTTAAATAAATATTATATTATCTTTTGGGATTATGTGCGAATTTTTTACATTACCACTACCACCAGTTTTCATAAAACTCGAAAACCAGAAGTGCTAATAGAATTCTTATCGTTAGTAGGGCAGTGTCGTATCATCCGTGGCCCGGCGCACCGGGCCGGCAACCGAACCGGCGTAGTGTCGTCCCGGGCCGGCGTACCGTCCGTGCGCGGCGCTAGCTAACGTGTGTAGTCCGTCGGATCACTCGGGCCTTGCGGTCCCATGTTAAAGTCACTTGGCTGTCACAAACTCATTTCACTTGGTTTTTCACGTGTTGTAAAAACTCGTAGTAGGAGAACGCGGACTCCACTCTGTCCTCGACTAGTCGCTCCGTGAATAGGGTTCGTGATGGGGAATTATCTCTGTGGAATAGAAATGTTTTGTTTTAGTTGAGGGGCTAAATAATTACAGGCGCACAGGCCGATCTTTCGCTAGCCGAGGTTGCGCGGTTGGTTGTGGATGAGTGACAATCTGTCATAGCGAGTTTCTTCCGTGCCTCGGAAAGCACGCAAAGCCGTTGGTCTCGGCTGTCATTTGTAGATCTTTGACAGTCGTTACTGTTAGTCAGAAGCTCTAGTCTGACAACCAGTTTTACCATGAGGGATCGTATTACCCAGTTACTAAATTGTGGAGGTTCGATAGGCAGTCACTCTTAGGTAATACTGATAATATTCAGCTGTATCCGGTTTAACTGGAAGCCGACCCCACTGTAGTTAGGTAAAGGCTATAGGCAGATGATGATAAGAAATAAAAGCCAACAAAACGGTTCTCACCTCAATATAAGTATGTCGGAGGCATAGGGCCGGTCGTCGTTGAGCTTCTCAATGAAGGCGTGCAGCAGCGCGCTGCCTTCAGTATCCAGCCGCGGCAGACTGCGCAGCTCGTCGGGCAGCTGGGAGAAGGCGGTGAGCCCGAAGGTCTCCGACAGGAAGGCGGGGCTGACGGCCTGCACACGTACATGATCATGGTCTCACCGTCGTCCAGCAAGTACGCGCCTGACACGTTTATCCTGTTGAGAGAGAATGTGTTTTAATAGTTATTAGAAAATGTGTTTTTAATGTGAAAATAAAAATTAGATTGCAAGCAGGACTGCAACCTGCGACCTTCTGAATTAGTGCTCCAAACGCCTTATTAAGTATGTCATCACAGTCCTACAAGACAATTATCAAGGTAAAATCCGGTGCACCGGGTACAGGTCGGGGTACACTGTCTTGTATATCAATGTGGTACCTCTCAGCAGTGAGCTGCAGCCTGGGCGGGTCGGGCACTTGTTCGTCGTCGTCGCGCGGCGGCGGCAGGTGTTCCCGCAGCAGGTGCACCGGGTACAGGTCGGGGTACACTGTCTTGTATATCAATGTGGTACCTCTCAGCAGTGAGCTGCAGCCTGGGCGGGTCGGGCACTTGTTCGTCGTCGTCGCGCGGCGGCGGCAGGTGTTCCCGCAGCAGGTGCACCGGGTACAGGTCGGGGTACACTGTCTTGTATATCAATGTGGTACCTCTCAGCAGTGAGCTGCAGCCTGGGCGGGTCGGGCACTTGTTCGTCGTCGTCGCGCGGCGGCGGCAGGTGTTCCCGCAGCAGGTGCACCGGGTACAGGTCGGGGTACACTGTCTTGTATATCAATGTGGTACCTCTCAGCAGTGAGCTGCAGCCTGGGCGGGTCGGGCACTTGTTCGTCGTCGTCGCGCGGCGGCGGCAGGTGTTCCCGCAGCAGGTGCACCGGGTACAGGTCGGGGTACACTGTCTTGTATATCAATGTGGTACCTCTCAGCAGTGAGCTGCAGCCTGGGCGGGTCGGGCACTTGTTCGTCGTCGTCGCGCGGCGGCGGCAGGTGTTCCCGCAGCAGGTGCACCGGGTACAGGTCGGGGTACACTGTCTTGTATATCAATGTGGTACCTCTCAGCAGTGAGCTGCAGCCTGGGCGGGTCGGGCACTTGTTCGTCGTCGTCGCGCGGCGGCGGCAGGTGTTCCCGCAGCAGGTGCACCGGGTACAGGTCGGGGTACACTGTCTTGTATATCAATGTGGTACCTCTCAGCAGTGAGCTGCAGCCTGGGCGGGTCGGGCACTTGTTCGTCGTCGTCGCGCGGCGGCGGCAGGTGTTCCCGCAGCAGGTGCACCGGGTACAGGTCGGGGTACACTGTCTTGTATATCAATGTGGTACCTCTCAGCAGTGAGCTGCAGCCTGGGCGGGTCGGGCACTTGTTCGTCGTCGTCGCGCGGCGGCGGCAGGTGTTCCCGCAGCAGGTGCACCGGGTACAGGTCGGGGTACACTGTCTTGTATATCAATGTGGTACCTCTCAGCAGTGAGCTGCAGCCTGGGCGGGTCGGGCACTTGTTCGTCGTCGTCGCGCGGCGGCGGCAGGTGTTCCCGCAGCAGGTGCACCGGGTACAGGTCGGGGTACACTGTCTTGTATATCAATGTGGTACCTCTCAGCAGTGAGCTGCAGCCTGGGCGGGTCGGGCACTTGTTCGTCGTCGTCGCGCGGCGGCGGCAGGTGTTCCCGCAGCAGGTGCACCGGGTACAGGTCGGGGTACACTGTCTTGTATATCAATGTGGTACCTCTCAGCAGTGAGCTGCAGCCTGGGCGGGTCGGGCACTTGTTCGTCGTCGTCGCGCGGCGGCGGCAGGTGTTCCCGCAGCAGGTGCACCGGGTACAGGTCGGGGTACACTGTCTTGTATATCAATGTGGTACCTCTCAGCAGTGAGCTGCAGCCTGGGCGGGTCGGGCACTTGTTCGTCGTCGTCGCGCGGCGGCGGCAGGTGTTCCCGCAGCAGGTGCACCGGGTACAGGTCGGGGTACACTGTCTTGTATATCAATGTGGTACCTCTCAGCAGTGAGCTGCAGCCTGGGCGGGTCGGGCACTTGTTCGTCGTCGTCGCGCGGCGGCGGCAGGTGTTCCCGCAGCAGGTGCACCGGGTACAGGTCGGGGTACACTGTCTTGTATATCAATGTGGTACCTCTCAGCAGTGAGCTGCAGCCTGGGCGGGTCGGGCACTTGTTCGTCGTCGTCGCGCGGCGGCGGCAGGTGTTCCCGCAGCAGGTGCACCGGGTACAGGTCGGGGTACACTGTCTTGTATATCAATGTGGTACCTCTCAGCAGTGAGCTGCAGCCTGGGCGGGTCGGGCACTTGTTCGTCGTCGTCGCGCGGCGGCGGCAGGTGTTCCCGCAGCAGGTGCACCGGGTACAGGTCGGGGTACACTGTCTTGTATATCAATGTGGTACCTCTCAGCAGTGAGCTGCAGCCTGGGCGGGTCGGGCACTTGTTCGTCGTCGTCGCGCGGCGGCGGCAGGTGTTCCCGCAGCAGGTGCACCGGGTACAGGTCGGGGTACACTGTCTTGTATATCAATGTGGTACCTCTCAGCAGTGAGCTGCAGCCTGGGCGGGTCGGGCACTTGTTCGTCGTCGTCGCGCGGCGGCGGCAGGTGTTCCCGCAGCAGGTGCACCGGGTACAGGTCGGGGTACACTGTCTTGTATATCAATGTGGTACCTCTCAGCAGTGAGCTGCAGCCTGGGCGGGTCGGGCACTTGTTCGTCGTCGTCGCGCGGCGGCGGCAGGTGTTCCCGCAGCAGGTGCACCGGGTACAGGTCGGGGTACACTGTCTTGTATATCAATGTGGTACCTCTCAGCAGTGAGCTGCAGCCTGGGCGGGTCGGGCACTTGTTCGTCGTCGTCGCGCGGCGGCGGCAGGTGTTCCCGCAGCAGGTGCACCGGGTACAGGTCGGGGTACACTGTCTTGTATATCAATGTGGTACCTCTCAGCAGTGAGCTGCAGCCTGGGCGGGTCGGGCACTTGTTCGTCGTCGTCGCGCGGCGGCGGCAGGTGTTCCCGCAGCAGGTGCACCGGGTACAGGTCGGGGTACACTGTCTTGTATATCAATGTGGTACCTCTCAGCAGTGAGCTGCAGCCTGGGCGGGTCGGGCACTTGTTCGTCGTCGTCGCGCGGCGGCGGCAGGTGTTCCCGCAGCAGGTGCACCGGGTACAGGTCGGGGTACACTGTCTTGTATATCAATGTGGTACCTCTCAGCAGTGAGCTGCAGCCTGGGCGGGTCGGGCACTTGTTCGTCGTCGTCGCGCGGCGGCGGCAGGTGTTCCCGCAGCAGGTGCACCGGGTACAGGTCGGGGTACACTGTCTTGTATATCAATGTGGTACCTCTCAGCAGTGAGCTGCAGCCTGGGCGGGTCGGGCACTTGTTCGTCGTCGTCGCGCGGCGGCGGCAGGTGTTCCCGCAGCAGGTGCACCGGGTACAGGTCGGGGTACACTGTCTTGTATATCAATGTGGTACCTCTCAGCAGTGAGCTGCAGCCTGGGCGGGTCGGGCACTTGTTCGTCGTCGTCGCGCGGCGGCGGCAGGTGTTCCCGCAGCAGGTGCACCGGGTACAGGTCGGGGTACACTGTCTTGTATATCAATGTGGTACCTCTCAGCAGTGAGCTGCAGCCTGGGCGGGTCGGGCACTTGTTCGTCGTCGTCGCGCGGCGGCGGCAGGTGTTCCCGCAGCAGGTGCACCGGGTACAGGTCGGGGTACACTGTCTTGTATATCAATGTGGTACCTCTCAGCAGTGAGCTGCAGCCTGGGCGGGTCGGGCACTTGTTCGTCGTCGTCGCGCGGCGGCGGCAGGTGTTCCCGCAGCAGGTGCACCGGGTACAGGTCGGGGTACACTGTCTTGTATATCAATGTGGTACCTCTCAGCAGTGAGCTGCAGCCTGGGCGGGTCGGGCACTTGTTCGTCGTCGTCGCGCGGCGGCGGCAGGTGTTCCCGCAGCAGGTGCACCGGGTACAGGTCGGGGTACACTGTCTTGTATATCAATGTGGTACCTCTCAGCAGTGAGCTGCAGCCTGGGCGGGTCGGGCACTTGTTCGTCGTCGTCGCGCGGCGGCGGCAGGTGTTCCCGCAGCAGGTGCACCGGGTACAGGTCGGGGTACACTGTCTTGTATATCAATGTGGTACCTCTCAGCAGTGAGCTGCAGCCTGGGCGGGTCGGGCACTTGTTCGTCGTCGTCGCGCGGCGGCGGCAGGTGTTCCCGCAGCAGGTGCACCGGGTACAGGTCGGGGTACACTGTCTTGTATATCAATGTGGTACCTCTCAGCAGTGAGCTGCAGCCTGGGCGGGTCGGGCACTTGTTCGTCGTCGTCGCGCGGCGGCGGCAGGTGTTCCCGCAGCAGGTGCACCGGGTACAGGTCGGGGTACACTGTCTTGTATATCAATGTGGTACCTCTCAGCAGTGAGCTGCAGCCTGGGCGGGTCGGGCACTTGTTCGTCGTCGTCGCGCGGCGGCGGCAGGTGTTCCCGCAGCAGGTGCACCGGGTACAGGTCGGGGTACACTGTCTTGTATATCAATGTGGTACCTCTCAGCAGTGAGCTGCAGCCTGGGCGGGTCGGGCACTTGTTCGTCGTCGTCGCGCGGCGGCGGCAGGTGTTCCCGCAGCAGGTGCACCGGGTACAGGTCGGGGTACACTGTCTTGTATATCAATGTGGTACCTCTCAGCAGTGAGCTGCAGCCTGGGCGGGTCGGGCACTTGTTCGTCGTCGTCGCGCGGCGGCGGCAGGTGTTCCCGCAGCAGGTGCACCGGGTACAGGTCGGGGTACACTGTCTTGTATATCAATGTGGTACCTCTCAGCAGTGAGCTGCAGCCTGGGCGGGTCGGGCACTTGTTCGTCGTCGTCGCGCGGCGGCGGCAGGTGTTCCCGCAGCAGGTGCACCGGGTACAGGTCGGGGTACACTGTCTTGTATATCAATGTGGTACCTCTCAGCAGTGAGCTGCAGCCTGGGCGGGTCGGGCACTTGTTCGTCGTCGTCGCGCGGCGGCGGCAGGTGTTCCCGCAGCAGGTGCACCGGGTACAGGTCGGGGTACACTGTCTTGTATATCAATGTGGTACCTCTCAGCAGTGAGCTGCAGCCTGGGCGGGTCGGGCACTTGTTCGTCGTCGTCGCGCGGCGGCGGCAGGTGTTCCCGCAGCAGGTGCACCGGGTACAGGTCGGGGTACACTGTCTTGTATATCAATGTGGTACCTCTCAGCAGTGAGCTGCAGCCTGGGCGGGTCGGGCACTTGTTCGTCGTCGTCGCGCGGCGGCGGCAGGTGTTCCCGCAGCAGGTGCACCGGGTACAGGTCGGGGTACACTGTCTTGTATATCAATGTGGTACCTCTCAGCAGTGAGCTGCAGCCTGGGCGGGTCGGGCACTTGTTCGTCGTCGTCGCGCGGCGGCGGCAGGTGTTCCCGCAGCAGGTGCACCGGTACAGGTCGGGGTACACTGTCTTGTATATCAATGTGGTACCTCTCAGCAGTGAGCTGCAGCCTGGGCGGGTCGGGCACTTGTTCGTCGTCGTCGCGCGGCGGCGGCAGGTGTTCCCGCAGCAGGTGCACCGGGTACAGGTCGGGGTACACCGCACGCAGCAGTGCTCCCAGCGGCGCGGTCTTCAGCGAACACATGTCAGCCACGCGGTCGTCCAGCCGGGTCGACGTGCCGGTGCGGAACGCTTTCTGTGGGGAGATAGAGGATTAAGATTTGCACAAATTGAAGAGCATCATAGCAGTTTTATCACTGCTCTAAACGCATAATTTTTAAAAGTGTAACTTACCCTCTTGAGTAGCGCAAGTAGATACATGGGCAGTAGCCGGAGCGACATGGGCGCGTGTAATGACGAGCTCATGGAGCCGGCCGGCAAGTTCTGTGACAGACGGAAGGCAGACAGAGCGTCCACGGCCACGTTCATCACTGCCTCGCGAGCCTCGGACATTGACGCCGACATGCAACGGTCTACCGCTGTGGGATAAGGAGTAATACGGTTTTAGAATGAAAAAAGAACAGATGTTAAAAAAAAAGTCTAGTAGACCAGATACCAGCCGGGCGGCAAAATGCATGTTTTGCCGCCTTGCTCTGTCAGATCAGCACAACCCAAAATGTAGTAAACCTAAAAGAATTTAAAACCATTTTTAAACTTGTCATCCATGAAACTACGTCCCTACACAAGATTCCAGCCGGGCGGCAAAATGCATGTTTTGCCGCGTTGCTCTGTCAGATCAGCACAACCGAAAATGTAGTAAACTTAAAAGAATTTAATACCATTTTCAAACTTGTCATCCATAAAACTACGTCCCTCCACTCAATGGTAATTTGTCAGATTTTTTTTTCTGACTACACTGTCCCGCCTGTTGAGCATTTAATTAACGAAACATTTTATGCAAGTTTTTATTTCATAAATACGAATACAAAATATAAAATACTTACCCATTTTACTAAGTAGTCCTATAATACATTGTGTGTCGGCAGAATGTAACACGTCTGTCAGATTACTTGCCGTCGGTAACGCCATCGTGTGCACACGTATTCTTCTTTCGCCTAAAACGAACCAGTTACAATACATTAGCGACACGACATAACATTGGGGTTTTAATTACTAAAGGGGCGTCAAAACCTCAATGTTGACTCCCACACTCGTACATGATTAGGTAAGAAAAATCGAACTTTAATTTCTCCGCTCTGTCGCAAAAACTACCAAAAATAAAACCACCAACTTTTGAAAGTAAAGCCACCAACTGCGATAGCACGACCTGCGTGACCTAACTGCTGAGCTAAAAATTTCGCCTCTTAACTGGCAATTTCTTCAATCAAGGTATCTTCTATCGAAACTTGATTTGGCGCATAGCGTAGTGGCTGAGCGCTTGGACTGCTGTGCAGCGTGTTGCGTGTTCGATTCCCGCACGGAACAAACATTTGTATGACCTTACAAGTAGTTGTTCTGGGTCTGGGTATTTGAGTATGTGAGTTTCTATGTTTGTAAACGCCCCCAAAATGCACTATTTCGGCAAAGTAAAAAAAAAAAAGCATTAAAAAAAAACTAGACCACATAAATACATATTTGTGAAGAACCGATAATTTACTGCAAATGATATAATTATTATTAAAATTTACCTTTACTGCTAGTATAAAGCAGCGCAGCCTGGAAGCACACTTGTTGCAGATCTGCCAGAGACTCCTCGATAGTGAGCTGCATGCCGAAGCCCGCGTCCGGAGACACGTTCGGCAGCGACAGTAGGTCCGTGGAGCGGACGAAGAAGTTGCCGTGGAACGTGTGGATCGCTATACCTCTGTCAAAAAAAAAAAAACAATTGATACAGTGTTTTTATTTTCAAATTATTACAATTTTATAGTTTGGTTACAGAGACTCTTGCGCATATGCGCATGCACAGATGTTGAGTGAAAGGTGTTTTAATCGAATTTTAAAGATATGGGAGCCCTAATATTTCTTTAAAAGGGAGAATCCTCCTAACAGCTGGTTGTTGGGTGTGGAGGGGTTTTTTTTTTATTTTTAGCATTGCTTTGATTCTGCGATGTAAGATTTTTGTTTGTATCTGGAATCGTAGATGTCGCTATCGATTTATTTACACCAACTAACAGCGAATAGACACTAAAAAGGACCAAGTAAGCAAAAGGGCTTATAAACCATAGAACAGAAAAGTGGAAAAGACATGTTTTAGTGAAGATGGCGATTCGGCAGGAGTTAGGTAAGACATCGTAAGGTTACATGGAGTGACGATCATCCCAAGATGACATATCTTATTAAGGGTAGTCAAAATTAGTTTCAAAGACATTCAATTAGGAAACACAATAAGAAGTATAGTTTCCTACAATACGGGGGCTTACCTTGACGACGACGCGATTCTTGCGATTTACAATGTCTACTAACTAAAAATTTTAATCGTCCTTGCTACTGTGCTACTACGATATGATGCAATTCGACTGACTTTAGAGTACGTCGTCGTGGCGAGCGTGTTTTGTTTGTCATCTGCCCTTAGATAGCCACAACTTTTATGTCGTATGTCGTAGTGGTAAGGTTGATTTTCACTTGTAGTCTATGGCCCGCCTGTAAAAAATAGTCCAGCCGCGGGAGGTGCGGTGGAACATACCTGGTACAGCGCACCCTCATGACCGCTTGAAGCCGATCTTCCGTGTGAGGTACCTGCCGAGCATGCGAGCCAGCTGGCCCGTGCCAGCCGCGGGAGGTGCGGTACAGAGGGATGTTACATACCTGGTACAGCGCACCCTCATGACCGCTTCGAAGCCGATCTTCCGTGTGAGGTACCTGCCGAGCATGCGAGCCAGCTGGCCCGCCTGCCAGCCGCGGGAGGTGCGGTACAGAGGGATGTGGTACATACCTGGTACAGCGCACCCTCATGACCGCTTCGAAGCCGATCTTCCGTGTGAGGTACCTGCCGAGCATGCGAGCCAGCTGGCCCGCCTGCCAGCCGCGGGAGGTGCGGTACAGAGGGATGTGGTACATACCTGGTACAGCGCACCCTCATGACCGCTTCGAAGCCGATCTTCCGTGTGAGGTACCTGCCGAGCATGCGAGCCAGCTGGCCCGCCTGCCAGCCGCGGGAGGTGCGGTACAGAGGGATGTGGTACATACCTGGTACAGCGCACCCTCATGACCGCTTCGAAGCCGATCTTCCGTGTGAGGTACCTGCCGAGCATGCGAGCCAGCTGGCCCGCCTGCCAGCCGCGGGAGGTGCGGTACAGAGGGATGTGGTACATACCTGGTACAGCGCACCCTCATGACCGCTTCGAAGCCGATCTTCCGTGTGAGGTACCTGCCGAGCATGCGAGCCAGCTGGCCCGCCTGCCAGCCGCGGGAGGTGCGGTACAGAGGGATGTGGTACATACCTGGTACAGCGCACCCTCATGACCGCTTCGAAGCCGATCTTCCGTGTGAGGTACCTGCCGAGCATGCGAGCCAGCTGGCCCGCCTGCCAGCCGCGGGAGGTGCGGTACAGAGGGATGTGGTACATACCTGGTACAGCGCACCCTCATGACCGCTTCGAAGCCGATCTTCCGTGTGAGGTACCTGCCGAGCATGCGAGCCAGCTGGCCCGCCTGCCAGCCGCGGGAGGTGCGGTACAGAGGGATGTGGTACATACCTGGTACAGCGCACCCTCATGACCGCTTCGAAGCCGATCTTCCGTGTGAGGTACCTGCCGAGCATGCGAGCCAGCTGGCCCGCCTGCCAGCCGCGGGAGGTGCGGTACAGAGGGATGTGGTACATACCTGGTACAGCGCACCCTCATGACCGCTTCGAAGCCGATCTTCCGTGTGAGGTACCTGCCGAGCATGCGAGCCAGCTGGCCCGCCTGCCAGCCGCGGGAGGTGCGGTACAGAGGGATGTGGTACATACCTGGTACAGCGCACCCTCATGACCGCTTCGAAGCCGATCTTCCGTGTGAGGTACCTGCCGAGCATGCGAGCCAGCTGGCCCGCCTGCCAGCCGCGGGAGGTGCGGTACAGAGGGATGTGGTACATACCTGGTACAGCGCACCCTCATGACCGCTTCGAAGCCGATCTTCCGTGTGAGGTACCTGCCGAGCATGCGAGCCAGCTGGCCCGCCTGCCAGCCGCGGGAGGTGCGGTACAGAGGGATGTGGTACATACCTGGTACAGCGCACCCTCATGACCGCTTCGAAGCCGATCTTCCGTGTGAGGTACCTGCCGAGCATGCGAGCCAGCTGGCCCGCCTGCCAGCCGCGGGAGGTGCGGTACAGAGGGATGTGGTACATACCTGGTACAGCGCACCCTCATGACCGCTTCGAAGCCGATCTTCCGTGTGAGGTACCTGCCGAGCATGCGAGCCAGCTGGCCCGCCTGCCAGCCGCGGGAGGTGCGGTACAGAGGGATGTGGTACACTGTGCCCGCACTGAACTTGCTCATGCCACCTGGGTACAAATATGGACGGGTTACAAAGGCTATTTTACAAAAAAAATGGAATTTCTCCTGTGTCGTATTAGTCCGAAAGATTATCAAAAATATTTGATACGTATGTTTGAAAAGTTTTAAATCTAAATAAATAAAACTACAGGCGATAATACGACGTCACAAGAGCCCATTCCCAGTAGCCAGCAGTGAACTACCCTATTGGCTATTTGAAACCATCAACAAATTGCAAATGTAAGTCCGTCATTTGGAGTTAAAAAAAAAAATTGACACGTACTATTTCTTTTGTTGAATCAGTGAATAATCACAAAGATAAAATCTTTTAAACTTCGAGAGTGGGCTTGTGAAGTCAGGAGAAGGACGCAACAAAGAAAAAAAATAAAGTTGGTCACTACTTATTGTTTACTTAATAATCAACAAACTTGGAACAAAAACAGGCAAATGATAACCTACAAACAGTATTTTTTTTAAATTTTCTTTTATAAGCAGGATATAAATAGCTTTTGTGCATTTTGAATTAATAAAACATTGTATCAATTTTATTATGTTACGACGAATTGTGAAGTATTGAAATGGATATAAAATATAAAACATTTCCATTTTATTTATTGTTCACATAATATAATTTACATGCCACACACATGGTGTCATTTCCGATGAAAAACAATACAAATATGTATTGTAACCAAATATTTATTAAGACGTGCATATGTATGCATCATAAAATAAGCTTGTCATGAGTCATATAATTTTCTGTTACCTTATTTAATATCAAGTTAAAAAATTCCAATGAAATGTATGGATATTGTTTCCTCCTTCATGCAAAAAAAAACTGAACAACATATTTTGATAAGTGCACAGATGGTTTATATTTTATAACCTGGTTTTGTCCCGGTTTTATGTCCCCGTGGGATAATTTCCGAGTTGTAGCAGGTGATGTTCTGACAGATTGTAACTATCCTACTAAATCCTACTTATCTAATATCTTTAAACGAGAAATTCTTGTATATTTATTTATATATAATCAGGATCTCGGAAACGGCTCCAAGGATTTTCATGAAAGTTACAGATTAGATTTTTTTTGAGTTCCCAGGTTCGAGAAAAGCTCGGTTCTCAAGATATAGACATTTTAAAAACCGAGCGAAGCTCGGTCAACCAGATATTATTATAAAAGCGAAAGTTTGTGAGGATGTATGTGTGTATGTAGGTATGTTTGTTACCCTTTCTCGCAAAAACCACTCAACGGATTTGGCTAAAATTTGGTATACAGATAGTTTATAGCCTGGATTAACACATATGATAGTTTTTATCTCGATTTTATGTTCCCGAGTTTATAATTTTCGAGTTGAAGCCATTTTCCAGTTTAAGTTTTTTTCGAGTTTAAGCAACAGCTAGTAAATAATACATACTTAGCGTGGCGAGGTCAGCGTACTGCGAGTTGAGTAGGAACAGATCCACTGCGATCTGCGCGCCGCTACAGTCCAGCGCCAGACGTTTGTAGAAGTCAGTCGCGGGGTTCAAGTGTGCTACCTCCTTGGACGAACGCGCGTTCGGGTCCTCTCTGGATAAATACGAAAGAGATTATTAATTTTATTTTGTAGTTAGACATGAATCATCTTTGCGTCAGTTGACTAGGTAGGTACACAATATCGAGTTGTGATTTTAAAAAAAATTAAAAGATTAGTTTACCTCGCCTGTAACGCTCCGGGCCCAACATTCGGTAAACATGTCTGGAATACTGTGATGCGACCTCCAGTAGCAGCCTGAAAATGTCATAGACATTAATTTACATTCACTCAGCCTAGTTGTTATTTAATTTATCTTCTTACCCCTAACGAGCTAGTATTCACGACCTTAGCGCTGTGAACGCTTATTGCAGGGCGGCGAGTGGTAAGATAAAATGTATACAAATGTTTGAAACACGCCACGACACGTCCCTCATAGCGAAAACGGGGCGGGAACAAAAGTACTTACAAGCAAATGAGTGCGACGCCAGGAAACAGAGTGGTGCGGGAGTGGGGAGTTTAGCGGCTTCCGTCAACCGCTACTAGCTACTAGCATGTGGCGCGCACAACCCTCCACCACCCCGCCCACAACGCGAGCACCGCTTAGACCAAAGTCGCGACCAGACCGTTACGCTTCCACAACTTAGTGTAGTTATCATTGCAAGGCCTCTGAGCAAATGGAGGTTTGTACTGACCTCAGTATATGCGTGTATTAGCTTTATCACTGCTACTAGAGCCTCGTAAAGCACAAAATATAAAGGCGATGTTTTCTCGAGTCTTACCATAAGTTTGTACCCAGCCTGTAGCGCGGCCCCAAGCGCGGACGCGGGCGTGGCAGGCGTGGAGTACCGCTGTGGCAACACTGACAACAGCTCCTTCACTAACTCACGACGCTCGCCCAGGTTCACTAGCAACGACTCCGGAGACGGGAGAAACACATCTGTGAAAATATTTAATAGTAGATTATTAACCAAGGGCTGTATGACATCAATTGCATACGAGGTTTTTGGCGCCTGAGCGAAGCGAAGGCGCTAATTAACCCGAGTATGCAATTGATGCTTACGCCCGAGATAAATACTCTGCTTTACATATCGATTGTGAGGTAAGTAAACAACAAGACAGCAGGTTTCAATGAACATTTATTAAGAAGAAAATAATGTGTATTTAATTAAAATTAATAGTAAAATTATTACAATTTTTAAGAGATATGGTCACGTTCTTTTTAGGTATATTTATAGTTTGAATATGAGTTTGTGATGATAAGACTTGAGTTTGAGTGACTTGAGGTTCACTTGGTTAATAATCTACTATTACTCAAAAATGCATGTAATGTGGTCATTATTTTGACAACCTTGTTTGAGCAAAGTCGCCTTTGCCGGAGTGTTTCAAGGAGCGGCCAGTAATGTTTTTGCTGGCCGCTCTACAGGTCAGTAATACATTGCCGGCCGCTATTTTGACGTTTCAACGTTTTAAAAAAACAAATGCAACAAGATTTTATTTAAAACACAGCTGTTTGTATATAAAGAGGTAGCAACAAAAAGATTGTATTCCATATTTAAAAAAAAAATACAAAGAAGTAACAAAAGCGCGGTTCAGCGAAATTTTAATTTTTATTTAGTGACTTTTTTTTTGCTTTAAGTAAGTGAAGAAAATATACCTAACAGTCAAACACCGCATTAAAATTATCGCAAACTATTAGTAAGTAATATGAAACCCGGAAACCCGGTGTTGAATTTTAGTAACTGTACTTTTCATATTGTTATTTTAATTAATTTTCTAGTTAATACCTATATGTATTTTATTTAAATCACTTGCTGGTTTTATTTAGGTTAGGTACTTGCATTTTTGAGTAAAGCACTATACAAGCCTTGGCCCATTATGACTCTTCGCTGGTCACGCTATGATTGCCTCGAGCTAGCCTAGCTACGCTCTAGGCCTTCCAGCTTGGCCATCATGCAGCCCTTGCTGTCCTCGCTGTAAAGGCCTCGGCCTCCGGCCTCGGCCTTTATCTCAGCTCGTCCATCAAGTGCTGCATGCTGACCGCGCTGTGTCGGCCTGGAGCTGCGCTAGGCTGCGCTGTCGGCCATCATCAGCGCGACCAGCAAAGTAGCCATTATAGGCCGCGGCAGTAATGTACTAATTGAAAAAGAACTCAAACAAGAAAATTAATTATTTTCGCGATGCTTTCGCGCCTACTAGTAGACTGCCTTTTTTTTTCACGCACGCAAGCGCGTCAAATCTTGCTGGCCAGTTTGATTTTTAAATCGATTTCATCTAACATACGATGTGGAAACAAATAGTTTCATATTTAAAATAAAATATTTATAAAATAAATTGTCTAGATTCCGATTCGAGTAATTAATCGATACCGAGAAAAAAAAAATAACTTTTTAAAAATATTCTTCGTGCAATATGGGTATGACAGTTCTTTTTTCAAATTCCAAAACCTATGCTGTAATGATAGTCATACACCCCGGCATTCAGGGGTGTAAGGGTGTACTTACAGAGCAAGAGATATGTAAAAAATATTAACTAACTGAAGCTTCTAAAGGCATTTGTCTTAGAATGATAGATATCGGATATGACAGACATATTTTCGTGCAACTTGAGTGAATTCGCAAGAGTTTTGTTGAATTTTGTTTCGTACATTTAATATTTACTTTTTTTTGTGCTGTTCGTTTTTTGTTTACAAATATTTTTAAGTTTAGTGTTTAATTATAGTATTAGTCATAAGTTATGTTTAAAGTATATTTTGAATGTTGCAAACCACTATTGTATTGGGTATAACCTGTAAAGATAGTGTGTATGTTTAATAATAAATAATAATAATAATCGGTATTCACAGAAAATCCATCATTTACTTCCGAAAAATCTTTAAAGCAACTTTTTTTTAACGTGGTTAAATGATCAAATGAGTCCTCCCACCCCGGGCAGGGCGGGAGGGACTGTCACACTTTTACTGACTAAAATCCACGGTATCCTTCAATAGCCCTTTATGTTTCGGAGTCACGGTAAGGAAATAATCCCGCGACCCCAACTTTAATGCAACTAGAATAAATGTAATTGTCCAGCGCAGTGTACTTTATGGATTGACTTAAACGCTCATTTACACGCAAGAAAATACATGCGAGTTGCATGCAAGTTAACAATGAATTCAGCTTTCGAAAGAATTTCGTTTTGTAGGTTATTTTAAACATTTTTGTGGTTGTTTTTGAAGTCGGTTTCATTTTTTTTAAGTTCTCTATGGTAAAAAAAAGTGAACTTACCATCAATATCAAGTACAGTCATCTCCTTAGGCCTGGTGAGTCCCTCGCTCATGAGGTAATAGTGCACGTGCGCGTCATAGCAGATGAATCCGATCTGAGTGCGCGTGTCGCCTGGAAGAGCGTCTAAATGCGCCTTCAATGTGTCACAGGCCACCTGTAAAAATGTATGTGGAGTTAGTAAAATGAAAAGTACAATAATTTTGTATGATGGCCGATAGATTAAACAAGTCTAGGGGTCTAAAAATCCACTTCTAATCTATTCCTCTAGAAAATAGCAATAGATAATAATAGACGTAGAATTGTTTATCGCAATAAATATTTTATTACGACTTAGCTAAAGTAGCCTTTTGGGACACTGTTTTTTTTACGTGGTAAAATCATCCAATGGGTTTTTCATGCACTCAGGGCGAGATGGGATGGACTGTCCGACTTGGTAGCCGGTACCGTGGTCAAAGTCCAATGTGAAAATTTCCCCGGGAGGACATTGAACTAAGCTGAGTTGATACTAATTTTGTTTAGATGTCTTAAATTACACAATCATCATTGACAGACCGAGACAATGCGATAGCAAGCGGCCGCGTCGCGGATTCCGCCGCGTGCGATCGCATTATGCTTTCTATCTCGGTCTAGCAAATGGCAGTTCTAAGCGACAGAAAGAGAAAGGGCGACGGAAAAATCCGATTCCGCATCGATAGATGTGGGAGCACCCTAAGTTTTATATGTTCCTAAATCCTCCATTTCTTTACTTTTGTGCATATTAGTCATAAAGGAATGATAAAACTTACTTAACTGTTACTAAAATTCTTTGTTGTTATATCAACATCCTTCTAAAATTCGGCTGAATCTAAAAAATCAATATATCATTTTTTATCGACAAATATTTGTCAATAGCCTAATTTTTGTGAGACGATTAGCAAGATCTAGACAGTAATTACTCGATAAATTACTTTCAATATCAAAATATTAGTATCAGTCATTGCCGAACTTATCACCGAATATCGCATAATCATGCTACTTAGCTTGATAATAATAGATAAAAATTACAAACAGAAAAGGCTTTAGTCATTGAAATAGTTACTATGTTTAGGATTAGGATTCTGTTCTATATTTAAATCGTGAAATTCCTCTTCATAATACAGTAATAACTATCATGTTGAATAAAAATAAAACGCTCAAGTATTTTATGCCTTTTTATACATTCCTAGATTTTAAGATGCAACTGTGTACTGAATTATACTCCTATACTGCGGCTACGAATTAACTGTAAATAATTATTTATCATACCAATAAGAACTTATAGACGCGTTTATGCAAGATTGGCTAGAGAAAAAACTGATGAGACCCGTGCCCAACAGTGTTGATCAATCGGTATACTGTTAATCTTCCTAAAATATATGGGCGCCAGGAAACATCACTATTTTAGTGAAGTTTTCTTTTCACGATCAGTTCACCTTTGACCAGTATCTCGCCTGATTGTAAGCTAAGCAACGACGTGGTTAACGGTGAAGCACGCTTGTCTAGAAGTAGCCTATTTCAAAACTTACATGACGCAAGTAGACTCAATCTTTGTTATCTCTGTCAGCCTGCATCAAAGAGGATGTTTCCAAACCCATACAACCCTAATATTTTCAATTTTTAGAGTGAAAAGGCTTCTTCTGGGATAGGATAGGATTGTCTGAGTCACCTTTGACTTGGAGAAGACATGTCAAAAGCAAACACATGTCAAATAAAAAAAATAAAAAGAAATGAGTCCACAGTGGAACCGAAGGGACCGTCAGATACTGACTACAATCCACGGTATTCCTTCAACAGACTTTTCTAGGGGAAAACCATTTATAGAAAAAATCTAAAACAGTAGGCTAAGACAATACCTGCAAGTATCCCGACTCCCTGGCGATCTGAGAGACATCAAACAGGAACAGATAGACGGCCGGCTGCGGCGGTCGCAGCATGTACTCGCCGGGCGCGATGAACTCGATGGTAGCGGACTTGATCTCCGGGCGTCGCGTCGGGTCGCCGTATGACTTGCTCACCGGGTCATACTGGAACTCTTCTGGCACTGAGAATGAGACACAGAATAATTAATTTACTAGCTACACACCTAGCATGACACCGCAAGAACGGGTTTTGTCGATGGATGAATAGACAAAGCGGCAGAATTATTTGTATCATAAGCAGAGCAATATTTAAAATGTAGAAAGTAAAGGTTTATATTCTAAAGTCGTCTGTCTATAGGTTGTGAAATATTCAGGCAATAAAAATATGTATGGAAATAACTTTGTATTTTCTTGGTAGAATAGAGATAGCATTGGTCATGCTACGCATGCTTATACCCGTGCGTGGCGAAACTCAGAACAATAATCATTGATTTGTTAAATTAATTCTTGTTGTCATAAAAACAATACTCCTGCAAAGTTTAGAGCAACAATACACCTAATCGTGATTGTTAGTAATCGACGCATTCTGTGAGAATTTAAGTGACACAAGTTTGTGCACAATTTATTTACACTTTCACGCGCAACTGTTTTGTAATGTGTGGTACATAAAGGTAGGTAAGCGTCCACAGGTCGTATCGGTATCGGACGCATCGCATCAAACGGATTTCAGTATCGGCAGCGATCGGATTGCCGACGCGAGTATTAGTAATCGGATTGCCGATTCTTCATCGCGTCCACTGATCGGCATTCCGTATGACTTCATCGGTACGCATCGCATGTAGGTGATGTAGGCATTGCCGATGAGCCGTCCGTACGATGCGGATCAATGGACGCTTGCCATAAGGCGGAATTTCTTCCTCATTACAAAGCATTATTATATTACACAATTATCATTACATGTCATTATTATCACATGTAATGATAATGTGTAACATTATCTGTCAGTCAATCTGGATTCTGGAATAGACTGGGTTGGCAGATACCATGAAACACAAATAATCAGGAAACATAAGAATGATTTAATTTCATTATTTTTGTTTTAAGAGATTTAAGTCATTGATAGTACTAAAATATCAGATAATCAGAACAAATAAAGACTTGTACTTAGTAAATATTTAAAGTAACCAATTTAGATAAGGGAGATTATTTAATGATAAAGTTTAACTGTATTCCTAGAACACTTGTGCGCTATTTGATCAAAAACTGTCATAGGATGCGATATCGAAATGAAGAACTAAATTGTTTATTTGAACAAATTTACATGAAGCAGAAACTTTATACCAGGATGGAGGAGGATAGGCTAGTTGCCTAAAAAAATGTAATTAGTCCGTCTTTTAGATTATTCAAAAATAAGGGACACGTATTTTTTTATTTGTAAATTAGACCAAAAATGACAAAGATATAGCCTATTAAAGTTACGTGTGACGTCACGAAGCGTGGCATTTTTAACGCAGAGTGACGTCACAGGTAACTTAAATAGGCTATTATCTTTGTTCTTTTTTGTTTAATCGAAAAAAAGAAAAAATACGTGTCCAATATTTTTTTATAATCTAAAATACGGACTAAATAGAATGTAATTATTTTGACCCTGGAAACTACCCTATTAAATTAATTTATTCGATCTTTATTTGACTTGTTCAGACTAGCCCCACCAGTAGAATAAGCTGCTGGATTTGCAAAAATCAGTTCAGTCCTTAAAGAAGATAATCCATCAGTATGCGCATTGCCCCCATTGTGCGTGCGACATTTCAAATTCCCAGTGTCGTTTATTCGATTCTTTATTCGATTCAGACTAGCCCCACCAGTAGAATGAGCTGCTGGATTTGCGAAATTCAGTTCTGTGCTATATTATAATCCATCAGCATGCGCAATGCCCCTATAGTGCGTGCGACATTTCAAATTCCCAGTGTCGCAACTTCAGAGGAGATTATTACAGAGAGGGATTGCCCAACACTCGAGTAGGGTAAACCCGTTCCCAACGCGGCTACGATAATGTTATTAAATTATAACAATCCGTTGCAATTTGATAACGTAAACATTTTTCAGGTGAATAAGATAACAATGACGTGTCCAGTCCAAAGATTTATTGATTTACTCATTATGATCTTTGAACCATACATGTTTTTGCCGTCATTCTACATTTTTATAGTACTAGTAATAAATATGTATTTTTGTTGAGTTTATTTTGTTTACTAGACTAACTGTTGCCAGCTGCTTCGCCACGTGTTTGGCGAAAATGTTGACTATCCCACGGAAATGAAATAGAGGGATAAAAAAAATATACTATATTATTTCAGACTATCGGGCACGCCGCAATTGCGGTGGTAAGACCCCTCTTTGAGGAGTGGCTGGAGAGAAGTCATGGCGTCCTTGCCTTCCGCCTGACGCAGGTCCTCACCGGGCACGGGTGCTTCGGGAGGTACCTGTGTCTAATGCGGAAGGAGGAAACGTCTGGGTGTCACCACTGCGAAGATCGCCCGGAGGACACGGTGGAACATACGGTGCAGGACTGCCCAGCTTGGGCTGTGCACCGACGTGTCCTCACGGCTGCGATAGGCGGAGACCTCTCGCGCCCGGCATTGGTTTCGGCCATGCTGCGGGGCGAGACGGAGTGGGAAGCGGTCGCCTCCTTCTGCGAAGCAGTAATGCTCGCGAAGGAGGAGGCGCGCCGCGAGCGAGAGAGGACAGAGTCCTCCCTCCGCCCCAACCGCGGTGTAGGACGCCCACGACGACGGACGTCGCGAGACGATCTATGGCCACTGTAGGCGCGGGCATGCGGGCAGCGAGTAAAGGGTAACTCGCTGCCCGACCAAGGACCATGCCCGGGTCGACGGCGCGTTGTGTCCCACGCGCGCCTCAAAGAGCGTCAGCATAATGACGGGGCCCCCCTCTCAGAGGGCCAAAGCCTGCCGGGGTCGCGGGATTATTCCCTTACCGTAACCCCGGAACTTAACAGGCTATGAAGGACACCGTGGATTTTAGTCAGTAGAAGTCTGACAGTCTGACAGTCCCTCCCGCCCTGCCCGGGGTTGGAGGACTCATTTGATGATTTTACCACGCTAAAAAAAAAAAAAATGTTATTTCAGACTATAACCTATCTTTCTACCAAATTTCGCGCAGCAGTTATTGCTCAGCCACTGCGCTAACAATGACTAAGAAGCTACTAAGTTTATTTCGGTCTATCCGGTTATACACATTAAGATAGCTAGGCAACTATGTATGACAAATAAATAGATGAAGAGTCACTTGATAAAATGTATCCAGTTATTGGAAGTAAAGGGGAAAAATCTTACATTTTACCGTGCTAATTCAATTTTTATTACTAGTCAGATAAGGTATAAAGATAAGGAATTACAAAGGTTGCATTTTAATGCACATTAAATGTTATTGCAGATGTCCTTTGTAATGTCATCTCTGCATCTGCATGCAGGTCTGCATCTGACACGTTTTATAATTAATATTAATTAATGTTTCAAGATGAATTAATTATTAATTAAATTTCATCTGCCTGACTTCACAAGCGTGAAATTTCTAGTCTACACTAATATTAGAAGAGGTAAGATTAATTTGTTAGTTTATTTGTAGGCGGTAATCTCTGGAACTACTTTTATCTGGCAAAATTCTTTTTAGAATCTTTAAATGAGTCCCTGCGTGGAAGGGACTGCCAGACTCATAGTGACTAAAAAATCACCATTCCTTCAGTTGCCCTTTGCGTTCCAGGGTCAGATGCAGCTAAAGGTGCGTTCGCACCGGAGACTGCGACAGGAGACCGCAACAGTACTTAAAATTAGGCAATGTATGAGCGGCAGTTCCCGAGCGAGACACAAACACGAGACACATACGGCCGCAATCTTCGGTCGTGGTCTCCTGTGTCTCCGGCGCGAACCGCCACCTTTACAGAGGGTCCTGCGATCTTCTACTAGGATGCTACATTACTACCAGGGTTTGCTTTAAATTGCATTATTTATTATGCATAATAATTAATATTAGCTGATATATCACAATGCTTGTCGCTGAGATGCAACACAGTCGTTCTAGGGCAGAAACTACAAGTGAACGAAGTCGCGGGCAGAAGCTAGTTAAAACATAAAATAGATGCAATTATGTCCTACATGCAAACTTTTCCTCTTTTATAAGTGTAGAATATATACAGCTTGGCTAGAACGGATTGAAACGGAACTAATCTTTTTGTTCGTTGACAACGTTCAAAATCTTTGATAATTGTTGTAAACAAAGAACGCAAGTTTGTTAGATTTATTATTATGCCATAAAACTAACGTAATAAGTGAAAAATAATAAAATAAAATCATTCAAAGTGCTGGTAGCGAGAGCACAGTGGCGACTTCCGGTTTTCTACTGTTTTTTGCCAAGCTGTACCTTTATACCGACCAGGGTTATAAATTTCCACATGTCCACTTAGTAACACAATGGTACTCACAGTCATTGACCCTGTAGCACAGATTGCACTTCCACCGCTTAGCGTCCACGAAATACACGAACGGGTTGATGTACGTCCTGCACGCGCGACACCGCACAATCGTCGCGCACTGGATTACCGGCAAATGCTGGAAAAAGATGGGAAGTATAATAATAATATTCCACAACTATCACACAACGCCATCTAGTCCCAAGCTAAGCAGAACTTGTGTTATGGGTACTAGACAACTGATAAACATACTTATATATTTCTAAATACATACATATTATAGATAAATTACACCCAGACACAGAACAAAAAATGATCGTGCTCATCAGACAAACATTTGTCCTGGGTGGGAATCGAACCCACGACCTCCGGCATAGCAGTCAGGTCCAGGTCCACTAACCAGTAGACCAACAGGGTAGTCAGTAGTTTAGTATTTATTATCAACTTTATGCTAAAGTGACCGCTTTTACCCCACTGCCCAACTGCAAATAGTTGACTAGTGGAGAATCCTCAATTTCTGGTGAAAATGATATTTTTTATAATGACTTTTTCAATTAATATAGTCTGCATATCTCAGAATATTTCATACGTATCCCAAATTAACCTTGGCGATTTCATCCAACAAATTGCTATTCCATTTTTTTTTTATTAAAAGCTGTTTCTAACGTAATAAAATCTTAAATTTGCATAGAAAATCATTCAAAACACGAGTGATAGAAATAAACCATTATAAATAGACACATTTTATTGTTTTATTTATAAGCACAGTTATGTAACAAAGAATACATAAGAGATTATTTATATTAATAGTCTTTCTAGAATGTTATTGTGCTACCAGTTTACATGAGATTATGTAAAATAGTGTTGGTCATTATTAATCGCAAAAAACACACAACATTGAGTTGTGTGTTTTTTGCGATTAATAATGGTTGACAAAAAAACAAACTAATATTTTAATGGGAATTTTTGTGAGTCATTGTGTACGTCTTTAAAATAAAGAAACGTGGAGCTAAAAGATTTGATATTGACTCGAAACAAATGAAGTTGCGTGATGGCTATGATTACCGTATTTTAGAGACCATCAAATGAGTAATATGCCAGTAAAGTTGATGTTTTTCTTGGACATTTGTAATCAAGTTTTTCATTACTGTAACTTCCGCTTCCGCCCAATATTTGCGATCATTTAAAAAGAAATAGAACAAATGTATCTCGATGGACTGGACAGTCAGAAAAGATCAATTTCTAGGAAAGTGAAACAGACATCAAACAGTCATTCAATCTAGATTGCGATTTGTTATGTAAACATATCCATTCACAGATATACACCATTTCATTGACTGGTTTAGCAAAGGAAAAGCAACATTTTCCCTACTACTAATACATGTGTTTTACCGCCAAAATTACGTCATTTAAAATTCTGTACGCGATCGATAATGGTCCCAATGTTCTTGCCTTTAAATTGGTCAAGGATGGATCGACCTCTAAATCAAGAGTTTCTTACTAATAATACAGGTACGCGTTTTAAAAGCCAAATATAGATAGTTCGACCAAAATTGATGATTAAAAGATTTTATAAACAGAAACTCAAGCATGTTTTAAATGAAATGTTAAAAGGATCGAAAATTCAACAGACACAGATATATTACACCACAAAGTTATTATTGCACTAGAAATGTCTTTGAAGTGAAGAAATGAAATCATAACTACTTAGCATAAAACATTTTTAACTTAGATCTTTCAAACTACGCAACGGATTTTGATGCGGTTTTTTTTTTAATAGAGTGATTCAAGAGTAAGGTTTATACATAATTATTTATCAAGCATAATCTAGTAGAGATTGCACCCGTGAGTAACAGTAATTTATAAACAAACCATATGTGGCATGCTATGCGTCTGCAGAAGAACTCATATAATAAAAACTTACACTCACATTGAGATCTTTGAATGGATGTATTAATATACCGAGAGGCAGCCTCGACTTCTGCAGAAGGTTGTTCGTCTCTGGAATACGGTTGACTGTACATCTGAAGACCCTGGAAATGTTTTAAATAATGTTAAACATGTTACAAGAATATACTAGGTATTCTAAACAAGCGTGCTTCACCGTCAACTACATCTTCGCTTACCATCAGGCGACGGCTTAGTAGTCAATCGCGAAACTTTCGCTTAATTAAAAAGTACTCTAACATCCTATAGTCAAAGGGTGACAATATTAGGAAATTTTCAAATCACAACATACTCTATTTTGAACTCTTATTTTCATTGAAAACCTGGGCAATGAGAATTGAGAAAAATATTGAGGTGCAACGCCAGTAACACTAAACTTCCTTTCATTTCTCCAGTCAGAACCATATTTCTATACATATATTTATATTTTGTGGCTGGATGTATGTGAGTAAACTGATAATATTTATATCTCTTGCATTACTCTGTGATGTAAACACAGTGTAATCTGAACAGTAAAAGTATTTAATGTTATCTTTTCAAATATTTCTTTGCTTAGTGTTGAACTTGAGAGGAATTATTATATTAGTTTTGTTCAGTTCCTTTTTTTTTACTATGAAAACCAATTAGCTATTCAATGGATAATCTATATTTATTATAAATCATTTTAATATAAGTTAAAGAATTAAGTTCTATAAATATCTACAATGATTGAACCCACAAAGCAAGGAATTACTAATTAATGTTAGATCATTAATTATTGTGACCAATATGTGTCAGCAATAATATCGGTCATTCTTAATTAACCTTAATTAATTTAAATTTATTGTTTTTTCAAATGCTTAGAGCACAATTTTGTATTTTTCTGTCATTCATTAACACACTATTTCACAGACGCGTAATAGATGACCTTCTAACAAATACGTGTGTTTAATCATATCACAGATTTGATGTTATACAACACTTGCACTCCAACGGTAGACATGACTTTATCTGTTCTCCTGATAACATCCTCCTTTGTGTGTCAGTTAACGCCTGAATGAGGAGTAATGGCCCAATAAATAATATGGAAAAGAAAAAAATAAGGGGAACGACACACAGCACTTGTCTTACCAGACAATAGAAGTTAATAAATTAATAAATATATAATAAAATATTTATGGTTTATAAATGATGAAAACAATGCAAACTGTATTGAAATAACATGAATTATATTCTATAATCAGCTGTTATCGCCAATTTCTTTGTTCAGAAAGGATATTACAAAACTTAAAATATGAAAAATCTAAAATGTATTAAAGTTAATTAATCTTCATGGTGTAAAAGTCATAGCATAAAATTAAGAAATAAAGAAATAAAAAGACTATTGAAATAATAGAAAGATTTCTTGCTTCCTTATTTGACTAAGAAGAAGGTAAAAGCAAATTACAGTTTGTTTGAAAATAAGTACTTCAAGACTTCCTTTAGCTACCAATTAGGTAGAAAAAAAACACTTTCCTTGGATTTGAAGGTAAATAATTATAAAACCAGTATAGCTACTGCATTTACTATTTGAGGATAACTGTTTTAATAACTAATTCCGTCTAATTATATCTGATATACCTACCTTATTTTTAAAATTAATACCTATTTCATTCTTTTTAAACACCATTCAAGATTTGGGCCAATTTAAAACTCTTCTGAGGTCATTCTCTCTTTGTAGTTTTTTTACAAACCACTATACATAGATAAAAAAAAACAAGGTCACACAAAATACTATTGCCAAACTTTCACTTTCCATGCTTTAATAAATGAAATCAGCACTTACTCAGGGCTGCAGTTGGATGAATCAGCAAACTGATGAGGAAGTTTTATCTCTGGAGGGTCCTCAGGATATTCTGGCAATATATGCTTACACTGCAGCAAATCCACCATATGGTGGCCCCACAGCTGGTCGAACCCCTGTTTGGTGACACTCAGTTGCTGCATCTGCTGGTTCAGATACTGCTGCGGGAACTGTTTCATAATGTTTGCTTGTTGTTGGCTCACATTAGGCATTGCTGGTGTCTGGTTGGTTTGATAATTGCCAGGTGGGGCTGGAGCCATTTGAGGATATCTATTCTGCATGTTACTCTTAGGAGCCCCACTTGTTTGCACGATAGGCCCTGGTGGTGGCCCCATTTGATGTCCCATTGGTGGTATATTCTGTTGCCCCATAGGTGGAACTTGAGAACCACCTGGGGGACTTTGTGGACCACTGAAGGTACTTGGAGGCCCCATATGTCCAGTAGGTGGCCCCGGTGGACCTAATGGTTGCCCTCCTGGACCATTTTTATATTGTCCTGGATATGACTGTGCTTGGACAGGTCCTGGTCCCATTGGAGGACCACTTGAGAGGCCCATAGATGCTGGTGGCTGACTCATAGGTGGTGGTGGTTGGCCCATAGGTCCAGGTGGTTGACCCATAGGCTTTGGAGGACCAAGAGGCATTGATGCTGGTCCACTTGCATTAGGACCATTAATCCCAGCTTGCCTTGGGGGCCCTAGAGGTTGACCTGTTGGTGGACCACTGTAACTTTGCATTCCAACAGGAGCACCACTTGTTGATGGCGGTAATAAAGGACTATTTCTTGGAGGACCAGATATAGGAGCACTAGAGAATGGGATATTAGGTTGACTTGTCATTGTAGGGCCTGGTGGCTTTGTAATTGATCCAGGTGGAGGGGCATAGGATGTATTCATTAATCCTGGACCATACCCTGAAGTTGGTGGCTTAGCTCCAGGGAGAGAGCTATAAGCACTTGATGAAACAGGGTATTGGCCTTGAGGAGGTCCACCTGGAGGCTGCGAAGAAAGTGGGCCATTTACAAGAGGCTGGCTAGTTTGACTAGAAGGAATAAGAGGTGGAGCATTGTCATTGATCTGACGCTGTGGAGGGTGATAGCTAGGAGGATAAGGAGTGGGTGAAGAGTTGGCATTGGACACAGTTCTAGGACTTCCTGTTGACAGTGGGGCATTTTGAGGAGGCAAGGGATTAGGTAAAGAGTTTGGACCTGCTGACATTGGTGGTCTCATAGGTGAGGACTGCAGACTATGTTGCATAGGTGGCATCATCCCAGGTTGATTGAAAGCAGGTGAACTACTAGCACTCTGGCTATAGTTATTGACATTTTGTAAGACATGGTTCGGAGGTGCTGATGACGACGGTGCGTGATGGGGACTATTCGAGTTTGTGTCCTGTTTCAGTCCGCCATATCCTGGCGGCAATTGGCTTGTAGGCACTTGACCAAACTGTTGGTTATGGTTAAACGCTGGCGGCGCCGCATTAGCGTTCACTTGCGGCGGTCCCGGAAAGTTATTATACGGATTTGGTGGTAAATTGGACATGGCTTGTCAATCTGGAAATAAATAACTGCGTTCTAGTGACAATCTGCTAAAGACTAATAACAAAGACTTTGAGGTAAGTTCCCCGGAAACAATTTAATGTTTATATTGTGATAAAAATGCTGATATCGTCAAGGATTTAATTAAAACATGCTAATTCACTGGTACAATGACGGATGGGCGATGGAAGGACAGAATTGAATGCCATCACTTACCGCAGTCAGGACGTGATACAGACAAATATTTTTTCACAGACACTTGCGTATTGTTATATCATTCTCACATATTATCACAGTATGTAAAATAATGTAATTAAAATATCCAAGGAATAAAAATACGACCCTGACTTACGTGGCCGAGCAATTTAGAGCGCCCTCTGGATTGATTTTTTGACATATCACGTCAAGTCGACTGGTGATGTGCAAATCGGCAGATGTTTTAGTCGATTATATGGGAACAGATTATAAATGTGTGATAGCAAATTGTTATACAGCTTGGCCAGAACGGATTGAAACGGAACTATTTGGAATATTTATTATTTTGCTATAAAACTAACTTAATATGTGAAAAGAAATAAAATAAAATCATTCAAAGTGACAACCGGAAGTCGCCACTGTCTTCGCGCTACCAGCATGCTACCAGCACTTTGAATGTTTTTTTTTTCACATAGGTAATACGTTTGTTTTATGGCACAGTAATAAATCTAACAAACCTGCGGTCTTGGTTTATATCAATTATCAAAGATTTTAAAACGCTTTCAGAAATAAAAAAGTTCCGTTTCAACCCCTTCTGGCCAAGCTGTATGTACATACTATGCAGACTGATGCAAAATAAACGTTATTTTAGAGTGTTCTTGATCTAAAAATTACTCATGGACCTATACAAGAGTTACTTATTTTTGTAGTCATACATCATGACAGCGATTGGTGATAAGGACGCTTCCACGTCTTCGCTCGTGTATGAATAGTTAGTGCCTTTATGAGTCCGCACAAACAGAGACGTGACGCTACGCGTACATTTCTCAATAGAGCTACTCAATATCTAACTCTATTTCCTACACCAAAAGATACACCTTTCGCAACGATACGTAGCGCGACGCCGCATTGCATTTTAATAGCAACTCGAAATCTAATTAAGTAATTATGTACATTTACTACACAAAAAGATACACATTTGCAGTTTCGTTGCGTCACGTCGCACCGCGTCGCGTCTCAGTGTGAACTGACCGTAACGTCAATTATGTCTATCGGGTCAACACCTATTTTCGATTTAATCCAGCTGTCCGCCATTGCATTTTTTCACATCGGAAGCGGGACAGAGCAACTCGAATAAAAATATTATACCTCAGCGCCTGCTAAAATAAAAATAAAAAGTAGGTGCTCGACATGTTGCTTAAATTTAGGCGCCATTCTATAATGAATACCGTCCGCCTGCGATACGTTCATAGCAAAATCAACATCAGCGTGTCTGGTCGCAGGATTCAGCACTATGCACAATGTATCTTAATATATATAAATCTCGTGTCACAATGTTTGTCCTCAATGGACTCCTAAACCACTTAACCGATTATAATGAAATTCGCACACCATGTGCAGTTCGATCCAACTTGAGAGATAGGATAGTTTAAATCTCAAATTATAGTCTCGAGTTGCAGCGGGTGAAGCCGCTGGCAACAGCTAGTAGTACTATATGCTTAGATTAAAAAATGTCCAGATTGATAGTAGGCCACTGAGAATTGAAGCCAAAAACACGGGGTAAAAATTTCCCGCGTCGTTCGATTCCTACGTAAAACAAGTGAACATCTCGAAGGAAAATATTTAAATGTGTGCGTGGCACTCACTCACACATTTTTAAAAAGTGGCTTCACTTAAAGCTTTTCGTTTTGTTTCGAACACGGCATCTGGACATTTTTTTATCTAAGACTATATGTTTTGAAGTTGAACGTCAAGTCGTCAAACATGAAACAAGAACTTAAAAGAGTCCCATCTATAGGGTTCATAATCTTAAAACCAAAAACATACTTATCCAATAACATTAGATTAGGTAAATATCCTTCAGTACCAAAGGTACTGTGAGTCGCACAGATCGACAGACCTTTGAGTTTAAAGGGCCATTTAGACGGGGAGAGTTTCACGACTCGAACATACGATAATCGAAGGAATATTAAATATTGTCTTCGTCTAAACATCGCCCGTTGACTTGGGCGATAATCGCCTCGAATAGGAAGATTTCTCGTGTCCATCTAAACAGAACGTCAAAGCAATAATCGCATTTCGTGTTTTATGACAGACTGTCACTCATGTCACTCATGGTAGCAACTGTCATTGACAGTTGCTAACATGAGTGACATAACAAAACAAAACGGTTCAAACTGATTTGTACGATAATCGTATGAACGAGAAGAAATGTCATACGAGAATGTGTTTAGACGAGTCGAGTTTCTCGTATGCGAGAATCTTCCTTCAATAATTTTGCCGTGTAAACAAACAAAGACATTATCGCCTACGATAATGTCATATGCGAATCTCGTATGATATAATCGTATACGAGATTTTAGTTCTTGCCTGTGTGTAAACAGTTTGATGCGATTATGTTATGGCGATTATTGCTTGCGATTATTGCTAAGACATTATCGAACGAAAACGTTCGAGAAACTCTTCCCGTCTAAATGGCGCTTAAGCACAGCTCCATGAGGTCCGTTTGTAGATGGATCTCCATCCTATGCATTGAACTATAATGTAGGTATTATTTTATTAGCTCAATGTTCCTATGACCGTCGATATCCCAGTGCCATGAAACGGGTAGACAGACAGAACTCCCAAGAGCTGACAACCAATCTTACCAATCTTACAAAGAGTTGGTTGCCCAGTTACTGGGTTGAACCACCCGACCCTTGTTCGACAAGCCAGCCCGCGCAGCTGAGCAAGTAGCTTTAAATTCTCTAAATAATAATCCGACCCAGCCTGACCCTTGCTGCCTCCCCCCCCACCCTCTGTATGAGTCTGAAGTGCCACCAATTGCCGTCCTCCCACCCAGGGCAGGGCAGAAGGGACTATCAGACTTGTACTGACTAAAATCCACGGTGTCCTTCAATAGCCTTTTATGTTCCGGGGCCACAGTTACTCGTTAGTCCCGCGACCTCGGCTCCTGTACTCTCTACGGTGCAGTTTGGGAACCTCTATGCTAGGTAGATTATACGATAGTCAAGTCTTTCTCCTTTTTTTTCTAGTTTATTTTGTAACACCAATAATTTCATGATATATAACATGCAAGTGCTATGTAATTTGTAGCTAAAGTGCTACTGGCAAGTGCGTTATGCAACGCACTTGCCAGTAGCACTTTATGACATGACTGAATTAACGTTTTTCTTTTTTTTTTTTCGGTATGTCTGGTTGCGAATTAGCTGTGCTGTAGTTAATAAATCATAAATCCATACATTATCACCGGTCGGATTACTTTTCAGTTTGGTTGCCTACCTGCTGCATAACTACTTTGGTTAATTCTGCACACGTTAAACAAATACTTTATTTGATTAAATTGAACTTTAATGTGGTGTACCGTTTAATGTAGCTGACATTATCTTCATAGGGATTACCCTTGTCAAAAGGCGGAAGCTGCTAAAGGAGATTTATAATGTTGGGTTTACGGGGCGTTCATATTTTGAGGATTATAAGTGTAGGTAGTTTGTTTACCTACTCTGTGTATGTACCAAAGCTATCAGGACAACATAAGTAGGTTTATCAGCTGTCAGGTAAAAGAAATAGATAATAATCAATTAAGTACTTTATTATTGTTTCAGACACATTCTTCATGTACTTACTGCTTAAAAGGCTTTAAATCTTCCAATAAAGCTTTTAAAACAAAGCAACAATAAATAAATAGACCATATAAAAATTCAAACATCTGTATTTCAATGATAAGTTCATATCAATGATTTAGTCGAAAACAAAATTTTAACAAAGTATTTTGCGTAAGTTAAACTTTAGAATTGATTGGATAAAGCCACCGGATCACAATAATAGTAATAGAATAAAAATTTGAAAATATAATAAAATTTGTATAATATTATTGTAAAGGATAACGGCCAAACAAGTGTGCTAGTGTTCTTTCTCCAATCAACGTTGTACGCAGGGTTACAGTCTAGCAGGTCTACTCTTAACATTATCTCAACACTTCATTCTTTCAGCAATATAAAAGTATTCAAACTGATCACAAAGGTATGGCAGCTCCATGGAACCCCATGCAACACTTAACATATGTACCAACACAGCTCGAGTCATACATGACATTTCATTCAGTTCAGTTCACAAGTGCCCCTCCATTTTAAACGGACATCACGAAGCAAATTTTACTCTTAATTATCATAAAGTAGGTATTTATGTTACGATCAAAAGTAATAACGAGCTACTAGGTATATTACACTTGCACCTCTCGGAATAATGTCACATATTGCCCTTAACTCTCTTATAAATATTAGGTTGATTCAATCTTAATTAATGAGATGTGGTTTTCCATCGTTGGTAAAAATGCAAAAAACAATCACATAAACAGACTAGTATCCAAAAACGCCATCGAAAATTACATAATTTCTATTTATTGCAAAGGATAGGCCACAAACTAAAGGCGATTACACGAATACATAAGCTCAATTTCGAAACGCGGATTTTATAAATCCAAAACATAAACATTTTTTCATCCTCTGATCGACACAAGACGTAAAGTACTTAGATCGGCAGAACTATCTCGGTATAATACGATTTTTATCGACCGTCGCCGGTCCTCCGGCGCTCGTCGCGCCTCAACATAAACTCACGAATACTCTACATATCGATAAATCTACTCAGTCGTTTGTTTACTCATAAAAATATATCTTTAAAAGGCTCAAATAAATCCGCCGCGCGCCGGGGCGGGGCTATCACTGGAGGGGCGGCCGGTGACGTCACGTCGCTAGTGCACGGCCACGTCCGCGGCCAGGTGGTGACGTCACGCCACTAGTGCACGGCCACGTCCGCGGCCAGGTGGCGGCGCCGCAGCAGCTCGGAGTCCGCGGGCGGGCTCAGCCCCAGCGGCGCGCAGCAGTCGCGCTCCAGCGGCAGCTCCGGGATGGCGCGCCCGGCCGGCTGGTGCGACTTGCTGGAGCGCAGCGTGCGCGCCGGCTCCATGTACGAGTAGTTCATGGAGAAGTGCTGCTGGATCACCCGGTTCACGGCCATCGCCGACTCCGCGAAGTTGGACAGGTTGCGCGCCGACATGTTGCGCTTGATGTTGATGGACGTCTGCAGCTGCGGGTGGTGAGCCAGTGGGTCGGCGCGACGTAACCACGGGTGCGTCAGAACTCGCTCCGCGCTCAGACGGTGCGACGCCTCGCGCACTAACAGCTGACGGATCAGATCCTTAGCGTCACTGGATATGTCCGCCCACTCTTCTTCGGGGAACGTATAACGTCCCTCCTGTTGGCAAAACAAAATTTTGTTAGTATAAGTCGTCCTAAATGATCAACACACACGACAATCTCAGTATCTTATATTCTTTGTCCCACGTATTTGATTATGTTTCTATAACAAAAAAGAATACAAGAAATAGAACAAACCTGTATGGTATTAAAGAGCAGCTCCTGACAAGCGCGACAGTTCTCGCCGCGCTCCCAGCCGCAGTCAGAGCCGCAGTCGGCTCTGAAGGGCGGGTAGCCGCACAACAAGATGTACGCGATCACACCGAGCGACCACAGGTCACATCGCTTGTCGTAGTGATTCGCTGCTGAGCCCGCAAATAGGGACACCACTTCTGGTGCCATGAATTCCGCGCTGCCCACCTATAACAAAAGAGAAGAGGTTTAGTTTGAGATTCTTCAGGAAACCTATCTAAAATTGGGAATTTATTGAGCGTTAAAGAGATGGGTGTGAATCTATATCTATCTAATCTGAAGGTGTATCCGGCACCATATCAAAAAACCTATTGGTTACTGATGAGTTAAGAAGCCAAGTCATATTTGTGGCATAAGTATAGCATATTTCGTGAAAACAAAAGATATGCCTACAGAAAGATACAGTCTAGATACAATCGTAAAAATATTTGTAATGCGCAAATAAAAATTTGTACAGAGCGTAATTTCTGAACTGCCACAAAAGACCATTGCTATTTACGGTCTAGTTACGATATTCAAAGCGGTAATACGACAAATAATAGAGATACATAAAATAGTAACTCATAACAATAATGAAAATACTATGCCGTCCAAAGGCTAGGTCCGAATTTCGTCCGTATTTCTAAGAGATTACTCAGGATTTAGATTAAATCTTTACGACTTCCACGGATAATGTATTTGAAGGAGTTAGTCAACATTTTGTTATCGAGAATTTTCCATATCTCAAGATTAAGGATAAGAAAAAAATCGATATGAGACGCTCAGATGAGACGCAAGTAATTGTGCACTAAACTTGATTTCTACTTCGTATTTCTTGTTGTTTAATCATTGGTAGATGCTGCATTTTTTAATCATTGGCTTTTCTTAATCAACATTCATATTAGCTAGGCCTTCATTCTTACTTACTTAATCTATAAAATTCCTAATGGCGCCATCAGTATATCGAAACTGTTGAAACTATTGTTTTAGAATCCTTGAAGTTCTTAACACTTACACATATTTGCAACTACGCAAAGCAAAATTCGGCACCACATGGCATTTGATAAAGCGTCAACGTCCAATACATGACGTGGTTCTAGACAGATGTTGGGGTCACATGTTGTTATGACTTCATATAGCACGATGTTATTTCACTTTTGTCAATACCTAGTGCCATTGACACTTGATTCGCAACAATAGCCTCTCTCTTATGCCTACAGGGATGATTCATAGATCCGATCAATTATTTTTCACACCAGACATAGATACAGTTATCAAGGATTATGTTTTGGTAAACAATAACAGATTGTTCGTTATTTTTTAATCTTTTAATGGATTCTTGCTGTCGTCTTTGCTTATAATCTTTCGACACTGTATCCAGTATTAAGACAATGATCTAGATTAATCCAAACTACTTAGATCGTTTCCAATTAGCTTTAAAAATATAAAGCAATGAACCAGCTTCAACCAGCTTATAAAGTCAACAAATACGACGAATAATCAGTTAAACTTATTTAAGTACAATGTTTTTTTGTGTCTTATCAATTTGCACCAGTTGCCAAAAAATATAACTTTTATCATTCAATGTTTGCAAAATTTTATCAGTGTTTTTGCTGCTAATAACACCACGTCCTAAGTTGAAAACAAAGAAATATAACGCGTAAGAGATATAACAATTGCTAAGGAAGATAGAACATATAATATTCATTGGAAATAATATCAGCGTATCGAAGAAGCTCAATACTGGTAGCAATTAGATAAATCATCTGTTGAAATTGCTGATTTAGAGAAATAACGATAAACGATAGAAACGTGACTAGAGACTGCTAATAATGTGATAGATACGAGTAGTATAATGCTGAACTGTTAAGTAATTGACTGGTGAACCGTATTATAAACGACCAGCTACAATTATATAAAACTGTTAAAACCACTTAGGCTCAAGGTTAGGGATTACAGATAGTACAAGCTTACCCGATTACGTGTCTAGAGGTCGAAAATGATGTAATCTAAAACCCTTACGAATTACGGTAAATTCTTTGTTATGTAAAGAATGAGTATTTATTCGAACCTACGCAAATATTCTGTGTATTTGATCAAGGTTATTTAACAAAGACTGCACAAGTAGGTAATTGCTGCTTTGATAAAATTATACTATCGAACCTTAGTAAAATTAAACCTAACAAAGGAGTACCCCAAGGTACGGTATTAGAACCGTTATTGATTGTGTATTAAAAAAATACTCACTGGCGTCATAAGCTGCGGGGTCGCCAGCGGGCTTGCGAGACTTGAAGTGAAACTTATTCCACTCCCAAGATCGAAGTCGCATATTTTCACTGGGCAGAGCCTGTCGCGGTGAACGCATAATATGTTCTCTGGCTTGAGATCGCGGTGTGCGACACCTTTACCGTGGAGGAAATGTAAAGCGTTCGCTATCTCACGCACGATCTCTGCCGCCTGCGGCTCTGAGAAGTAATGGTGCTCCTGTATGCGAGACAGGAGCTGACCGCCGTTGATCTGGAACAATCGATGATACATTATTGTAGAAACGCAAACACAATGGCACTTGAAATAAAACACGTCAACATTAGAGGTGATACACGATAAGAAACTAGAGACGGCAGTAATTTATTATAGGGAAAACCTTTTATCGATTGCAGGCTACTAGTCAGTATAAAAAATCAAATTGCAATAACGAATCGTGTGACAGTAAATAATATTTGAATAGAATGAGGTTCTAAATTAACCGAAGGATGATAATGATAACCTAAGATCCTTTTAACATTGCCAGTTAAGATAATTTTAGGCAATAAATTGCTCAAAATAAGTGTGGTTCAGGAGTTTATCATTGAATAATATTGTAGGTATACAGGAACAGACACAACAAGATAACGGCTGTAAACAGAGCCATATCAGATATCGCTCGAAACAGGCTGTATTATTTGCGGACAGGCCACAAATTAGGAAATGAAACTGTTGCTATCTCCTTGGTGGTCGAGTAAATTATTATTCCTTACAAAATTTATAATAAAACTAAAAAACCTACAACGAATTTTATGCAGCAATAACGAAAGTTGATATTCAAACTTTTTCCAACAATTCTCATGATACAGATGAAACTGTAGATGCAATTTATTCAAGTCGAGGAACCGACGTTAAGTGGTGTAATTTTCTAAGCTCACGAAAGTTAAAAGACTGAAAGCCCTACGTAGTATTTTTACAGCATTTGAAAGATAGAATACAATAGAAGGCCAGGAGAAGGAAAAAATATACGAATGCTCGAAGGAAATCTCCAGAGACTAGAGAACCCTTCTATTCAAAACGTTATCATCGCGGAAATAATATAAACAGTGCATTGTTTATTTATTACCCTATGTCTAGTGTTCGCACTTTATTATCCTTTAATTGCTTTGTACAATAATAAATATTAGTAACTAAATTACAACCACACTTTAATAAATTGAACCCGTCGATTATTTTCCATATAATTATCCAACAACATTCCGTTCATTCTGCAGCAAATATTTGCTATTTACGATAAAACCATTTGTTCAAATTTTTTTGTTGAAAAATATGGTATGGTGAAACACATGTTGGCTGACTCATTCTGAAACGTGGTACAATTATGCCTGCCTGCCTATATTTAAAGGTATATCATGATTGTTAGAAAAAAGCATTTTTTTTTAACAAAGTAGGTGATTCATTAATGTTTAATTATTGAGGAAATGGTGATTAAATTTTTATATTGATAGGTAAGTATATGTGATGCAAGGACAAGCTTAATTGTGTAGATATCAACTAAAATTAAAAACAAAATAAAATCAACAAACAAAAAGATTTATAAGATTTCGAAGATTACGACGCGCAACATTCGTGTACCTACCTACAAAGCAATAATGTTGAAGTACAAAAAAGTTATACGTGAGTGGATTTTTATCGCACGACCAAAATTAATTAAATTGGAAGTGATAATGCAAATATCAATAATATAGTTAAAGACGAACAATATTCTAGAACCTTCCATCGTAATAATGATGTAATTACAAAACGAGACGGACTCCCACACGAAGTCTACTACGATAGTGTGAGTAATGAACTCAATGAAATATGTGAATTCCTCCAACATGCGTCACTTTTATCTATTTATTTCATACATACAATCGAATATACACCACTATCGATTTTCTATACTTATATTGGTAATTCGTATAATTATTGTTGTGAATAAAGTTTTCATTCAATGACCATGAACTTAACAGAATTAGAAATGTTTGGCAAACATCTTAATACTATGATCAAAACAAAACACTCAATTAAGGGATAATAACAAAATAAGTCTGAAATAGGAATTCAACATCAAACGAATTCATTTGGAAAATTGGATATCAAAGGCCAAGTAATCCAAAAAGGAAAATATTGAATGTGAAAAGGATAACTAGATGAAAGGACCATGTTTTTATTAAGGATAACTTTTTTTTCGGAAGTCGGTGCCTTTGTTTTTGAAGTGAAAACTTCTTTAGCGGCGTTGTACACTTTTTCTGTAATGGGTAAAAAATTTAAAACTCGCGTCAGGGTCACGTGACCAAAACTCGCGTCAGGGTCACGTGACCCTGATCGAAAATGAGTAAGACGTCATTCAAATTAAAAATAAAACATAGTAACAAAAAAGTTTTCACTTCTACCGGCACTCCTGGAGTGCAACCTTTTTTTTTCTTTTCATTGTCTTTTTAGCCACCGACTTCCGAAAAAAAAGTTATTTTGTAGATTATTTTACACTTTTTTGTGGTTGTTTTTGAAGGCGGTTACATTTTTTTTGAAAAAGTTTTTATTTTACTCTTTTTAGTTTAAATATTCAACCCGAATTCTTGTCAAGAACATTATTCTCTTACATGTGCACTATAATTTTGTAATCCTTCGCACCAATACTTACATCACTCATGTACACATTAAGCTAATAAAATTTCATATCTCAAAAATTACTAAACCGATTTTGATGAAACTTGCAGTATTCTTTAAGTTAAATGATACCTAGTACAACAAAAAAAGAATTACTTAAATCGGACTTGTAGTTCCGGAGATATGCGAACACAAAGTAAATCAATCGATGCCTACTCTTTACTGTTAAGGAGTTGTACCTTCCATCATCAGGTCATCCACCTGAGATGATGATTATCAGATGCAAATACTTGAACAGCTTTAGAAAATATATGAAAATGGTACTATGTGCCTATAAAATTTGAAGGTTGCCCTCGATTTCCCTAGGATCCCATCATCAGATCCTGACCTGGTGATCATGGGACCAATTGGAAAGTATACCCTTTCAAACAAAAGAAAAAAATTCCAAATCGGTCCAGGCGTCTTCGAGAAATCGGGGAACATACATAAAAAAAAAAAAAAAAAAGATTCCGACGAATTGAGAACCTCCTCCTTTTTTTGAAGTCGGTTAAAAAGACAAGGAAAGATCACAATCAAGAAACGCTTGAGGCTGCAGGAGGTTACATTGGAATCGGTTAGCAGTTCAATGTTCTGTCACTGTTTTTGAATAATTTACTGCAATAAAAAAATATGGATCTGTACCCTAATTTTGCTTTGAAATTGTTTTCCTAGTGTTGATTGCTACAGTTACCATGAGAAGTAAAAAGATTCTCACCTTCTCGAAGACAAGGTAGAACTTGTCGGTGTCCTCAAAAAATTCAATGAGCTGGATTATGTTCGGGTGTCCCTGGCAGTAGTGGAATGTCTCCACTTCGCGGAACACCCTGGCGCGGGCGTGCCCCGGCACTTTGTCTATGATCTTCACTGCGTATTCCTGGCCCGTGTAGATGTTCACGCACGTCTGTACCGAAGCGTACGCGCCCTCGCCTAAAACCTCTCCTGTTAGTTTGTAGAGGTCTGTTGACAAAGATACGACAACGTTAGTATTAATATTACTGATAGCATCAATGTCTCGACTCTTTTGGTCGGGAAATCTCTCATCAGAAAAATGATATACCTACTTAGCTAGTAATTTAATATTTCGAACAAATTAACGCATTAATTTTCGTTGTTATCTCAAAAATCATGAAGACATTCACTGAACCAATATGCATACTACCAAGACAAGGCTTTCGCCAATATTTGTCTCTTACCTTGGAAACATGACGTGACGACAGAGCTCCCGGAGCGCTTCTTTCTGCGGCGCTTCCTGCGCGCCTCCTCCTTACGCCTCTGCAGGTCCTCACTGTCGGGAATGGCGACGGGAGCCGAAGCCTCATTGCCTCGGGGGCTCTCGTCCGATTCGCGCTCACTACCCGACTGACTACTGCAGCGGCCTACACCTGGAGACAAATGAGAAAACAAATTAAAATCAACATTTTGAATTTTGCCGGCTTTTGGTCGTACAACCTAAAAAATAATTTTATATGTGTAAGTAACACAAAGCCTATGCCTATAGATGTGTCTTTGCAACTGGTATCAGCAAAACATCGAAATAGCGGAATGCGGAATTAAATGCCGGTTCTTTCTCAGTTATGTCTATAGGTTAAGTAACAGTTTTTTCTATACCTATGTTTTTCTTTCATTGACGCTTTTTTAATATAGCGGTGTAAATGGTTTTTGTTATAGTAAGAAGTAGAAGCATTTGAATTTATTTTTTACGGTACGTCTCTTTGTAAAAAATCGGTTGACACAGTTGTCGTGCCATAATGAAATAAAATAATTATGTTTTTGTGTGAAAACTGTCTGTTGTCGTTATTGACTACCACAGTTGACTACCGAAGTCCCAAGCTGAAATTGAACGCTGTGAAACTGTTTCGACAATGACTACATTAGCGAGTTATGGCGACATCCCTTGTTTAATGTATGAACAACGCGGAACATTACGTAGGTAGGCCTCCTTACTACTATAAGTTGAGTCGTCGCTGTCGTCGCCACAGGGACGACTCTCACTTTGCTTTTGCCAGCTATTGTTACAAGCTGTGTTTGGTTTTACAGTTCGTCATTCGTTAAATCATCGCCTGTTTAACATTTCTCAACAACCAAACATGAATACTGAATGGAAAAGTTTGGCGAATAGTCAAAGATTTCAAGAAACCCGGAACAAAAGTATGTCCTATCAGGGCAAATGTGACGGCTGTCATCGATAATATAATTCTGACGTGAGACGTGACTGTGCAAGCTGAGCTGGCAAACAAAGCCGGTTCAACGACCTACATGGCCGCACCCAGCGCTGCGCGTACGCGCCCACGTTACGCGATCGTTCGGCCTCTTGGCGTAAAAACTAGTGAAGTTGCATCTACTAGATGAAACGACCTAATAAACGTTCCAAACTTTGTTGAAAGCTCGTACAGGTAGGTAGTTTGAAAACAAACACGCATTGGTAAGCTGTTATTGCCAATTTTACTCTCAACTTGTTGGTGGAGTTAAAACACAGCTTGCTTCGATTATCACTACTTTGACCACAGTGATGCAAATATTACTTTGTAGTACATTAACCAGTCACTAGAACTGACATGATAAACTTCGGAGAATAATGACGTAGAACCGTAAAACTATACGACAGATGAATGAGAATCAACCAGTGCCTACGTGATCTGAAGAGTTGGTCATTTTATTTGCTTGATTTCATCTTCCTCGTTCGGCTGTAGCATTAATTCGAGTGCATGCTTAGTATTTAAATAATAGATAATTGCGTGGCTTGCGTGTTTATTCAGTCTATTCGTCATAATGTATTGTTAAAAATGAAACTTGAGAATTAATTATTGCACGCGATGACCTCAGCATGTGCCGCACGACAACAAGCCGAATGCGCAATAGCCGTAGACTCTAACAATCGGGCCCGAGGCACGCCCACGCATACAATCGCCCGTTTCAACATAGAAACTTCCTGTTTAAATACTGAATTGTTCTAAATTTCCACAGGAATAAGCGTACAAAGCACTGTACTCTTGTACTGTACGTCCGTTCATGAATATTGCTAAACAAAACTTTGTGTACAAACAACACGCCACAACATGGAAACCTTCCTGATACTAAAACCGAGAGTGACTGACTCATCGACCGCTTCATACTCAAACCCAAATACAATGAGACACGCTGCCCACGTCTTACCTTGGACTTTATCAAAAACGAAAATAAGTTTCCAAAACAGTTAAACCAAAAGTTCGTCTTTTCAAGAGGCCTTCGAGCCGAAAACGCTTTAAAGTTACGTCAGAGAACCGGTTCCCAAAATGTTTGCTGATCCAGAAGGCTTCTCATTAGGAGCAATCTATTCAATTATTGTAACAGATTCTATTTCCTATCGCCGCAAGTAATTGTACACTTGTCTCGTGGTATCGCATGTTCGTCGCGTGATCACTCGGTCCGCGTGGCTCCACGTGGCGAAGCACTTGCGTCGCAGCATGGCATGGTTACGTAAAACGTCTTAGCAACAGCAGCCTCGCAAATACATCTAAAACACGACAAACATTGCGCCTAAAGTTATAAACCATTTTCGACATCAACGCACCTAAAAGTTCGCCACTCGTTTACTCGAGGTCGAGGTGAAACAATAGGTTGACCCAAATAACAAACAAAAGACTATCAAAATTATAACAATTGTACTGTCGAACTTTGTCTAAAAATAGTATTAATTTAAAAGATATTCAAGTCCAAGCAAATAAACTTATTAATCACTGACTCTCAATAAAATGCTCAATACTGTGTCCCTCAAATTAACCCAGCAATCATGCAAATCGATAGATTGTTTGCATGCGGTTAGCATATTTATTGGATTAGTTCAATATAACTAATCGCTTTTAACATTGGTTGGACTGTTATAGATATAGTCTGGAGCAACATATTGTCACCACGACATTTCTGCCCTCAGTTGTAAGTTTCTACTTTCTAATCTGGTAGGCCTGCATAAACGCTTGGCTACGAATACGCTCTCTAGTTGCCGATTGTAGGCCTATTATACTTTTGTTTCATACCCTTAAGCTATTCAAAATCGTTGCTTTCTAATCGGAACAAATAATGAATGCACTGCGAAATGCAATCTGCCATAAACACGAAGCAGACATTGATTGATAGACGTTGCTAAGTTTTTTGTTTTACGTGTATTCAACTATTTGAATTTCATCCAATCTTGGTTTATTGTATTTCCAAACCTGAGCTGAGTTCAGTTTTGTTTTCATAAAGGGGTCAACATTTGCAGTACTTTCTAAAGTTGCATAATTTAGAAACTGTCACCAAAATAATCTGTTGAAAGTTGGAGAAAAACCAATAAACGCATTATTATAATTACCAAGCCTTGCAAATGCAATGCATTTCGTTCGTGTAGTTTCTAAATCAGTCGACCAATCCGTCATAATCATTATAATCAAAGATCAAAGTCGACGGTTAAAGTAGTTGTGATGAATAAACTGCCAACTCGGCCTGGCACTGCAACCGAACTGAACGAGATAATATCTAGGTGAAACTTCAACTAGGGCGTTTCAATGTATAGCTACTGCAGCACGTAACAAACCACTTTCACTAACTACTGATTTTTCCCCCTGTCTAATGATAAATCTCATGAATTTAATAAATGAAAATCCGCGATGACAACAACATGAACATAAGCAACCATTTTGGCGAGGACGACCACGGCGAACTGCTCAAGTAAAACCAGATTGGCAATATTCGAAAGGATGCTTATTGGTATAAATGGCATAGTTGAATCACGATTGAAAGCTCTTCGTGATATAAAAGGATGCGTTGAAATCGCCATGTAAATGGCACATTCAATAGTAATAGCAAATGAAGAAATCGATGTGAAAGAAAAAACTAAGGTAGATAAGTTGGGTCCTGATACTACTAAATATTCAAGTAACACAAATGCGTCTAGTGGGAACCGTGCAGCTATAGGACAAATCGATTCGTAAAAGGAGTAAGGGGGAAATGCAAGCAATGTGAAGGGAACGTAGTTTGATATTACACCGGAACAAACGTGAAGTCCGTCACGGTCAAGGTTACCCTGTTTTACTCAGTCGACGGACACGATTGACTGATTCCAATCAAACACCGATTGTAAATTTGCAGCCTTTTTTATGATTGTAAAAATAATGTTTTTTTTTATAAATGTTATGATTTTGAGTCTTTTCTGGTATCTAGCAACAACAGTGGACAATAATCACATGCCAGACTATTTTTTGAGGGTAGATTTAAAACTTATGAACAAAAAAAAATAGGTTCCTATTGTTCCTACCTAAATTAATGAAAAACAAACGTTTATTTATACGCATATCTAATCCGACCCATCAGCAACAACTGTTGCAAAGCAACGAAATTCCCAAGAACTTATACTTAAGTATTATATAAATTCAGTAACACTAGTGCGCAGTTTTGTTTTAGTGGGTGACCTTGGCCATGAACGCCGTGGGGCGACGCGCTCCAGCGGCCATGTTGAATTGAAACCGTGGAGAGTAATGAAACTGCATGAAATTATAAACGCATTCTTACCAATTTGATTTTAAAAACAGTGAATCAATAGCAACCAATAAAAGCGTGATATGAAGAGGCGGAGAGAATCAAAAATGCGGCGTAGAATACATACACACACACAAATATAATTTTGTTAGTAACACGCATTCCATACTAGAAATGGACGGTTTTTCTTCTAATTTTTAAAGTTTTGTCAAAGGAACAGACAGAACTAATAACACAAATAGTCTTTAACAAAATACAAAAGCTATTTATTAACAAAATTGTTTACTAATGAAAATGTCCAAATTAACATTTTCTTTAGAATGACATCAGCCACTGAAATGACTAAGTATTCTAAAATGCTACCTATGTCACGCGACATTTTGGTCACATAAAGAAAATAAAAGAAAGACATTCAACAATTACTGTGTAATCTAAGAACAGAAATCATTCTTAATAGGACCAGAATGAACTACACACAACAATCACAGAATTTTCAAAATATCATCAATACAGGAAATGCTTTGATTATATCATTCACATTTGTTTGCGTTCATATAAATGCCGAATATATTCCTGAGCAATATTACAAACATAATAACGACTCCAATTCTGTGAACGTTGCAAAATTGTGAAATAGTGTGCTGTCTTACCGGTCAACGTTCGCTGTGTACGTGAACTTTGACATTTTAAAGTGAATCGCACCATGCTTTGCGTTTATTTTCTAAGTTAAGAGCGATAATATTGCATAATGCAAACTTCCCGTTACAAAGATTAGCTCAAGCACAGGTATTATTTGAAGGAACGAGCACGGTAAAATGAAAATAAACACAAACTAAACTGCAGTAACAATCACGGCCACGTCACCGTGTGGTCATAAAATTCTAAGTTTAAATTGCAACGCATTGAGTGTGGTCAGTGTTTTGCAGTACATCAATGGATTTGTTAACTACAATACCTTTAGGAAAACATTCAGGGCCAGTGCAATAAAAGTAGATTATGAGCAATTTTGATATTCGTGTGCTGCGAGACGCAACCGATCGTAACAGCTGTCATCATTATCAAGTAACGAACAGCTGATTAATAAGAATCACACAAAATTAATCAAAAGGCTAAATATATTAAAGGTGTCAAAAGGTATGATACACCGGCACATGACGCAATTCATGATATGGAGTTTACAATTGACCATGATGAAGCGTTCATGTATGATATAAATCTTAACAAAATGATGCAACGTAAGAACTGTACAGAAGCACAAGTGTTCGTGTAATAACCATTCCTGACTGAACATAAGGATGAAGGCATTCGATGTTTGGAACCATTTTGAAAACAAAACTTTCGATAAGAATTTTGAATAGTCTCTTTTGAATATCATAAGTGAATGAACCTCGCTGCAATAAATCTGAAAATGGATTAGTTACGAGTTCACTATCTAGGTCTCGAACCAGAGGGCCCAAAACAGCTACTTTTAACAGAATCATATACATAATGATAAATTATGAATTACGTTACAATTCGAAAAATTCTAACACCACACAGTTTAAGGACCATGGTACATTTTAATATGATTTTGCTAGGTGGTCTTTTAGGTCCCTAGTTCTAATAAGCAATTTTATATTTGAAGCTCTAATGAACTATCCATGCTAAAGTAACTAACTTCTACGAAGGTTAAAATTGAACAGTTGCTCATTTGCCAGATTTAAGATATTTTCAATAAACATTAACTGCTACTGTAATATGCAAATACAACTACGCAGTAAGCACAAAAAGCCGGTCAGCCAGATGTTTGAAAATATCACTGTGTGTGACTTGCGCTAAATGAGCATCCATTAAACAAAATATTAAAGAAGCCAACTCACCGCTATCTACACTCTCTTCTGAAACCTTCTTCACCATCCTGATTGCTTGATGCGTTGATACAGCGATATTGAGAATTATAACGAGTAGGTATACTACTCTTGAAAAGCCGCTTTCAAACTTGTGGCGGCCGCCTTCTCGACGTGAAATCGGAACGGCGTTAAATTTAAGTTAGAAAATAAACGCCAAAATTAAATAATAAAGCACCACGGTCGAGAAGGATTTACGGAAAATGTGCCGGAAGGTAATAAACAAACACTATTAGAAGGCGGAATGAAAAAAACTGTTGGTGTCGTTAGCGATCCATCCTACACACGCCCGCCCGTCCGATGTTCTTAAATCCAACTGAGGAGTCGTTCGTATAGCCGGCTCAACCCGGCGCGCACATACACAGTCCCCCCGCACCCCTCGCTCCCCTTTCAATCTCCGTCGTTCGCAAAGCTGTGTCGTCGTTGTTATGCCTCTCGCCTGCGCGCATGCGTGCTCGCTCGCACTGCTGACGTGTTTATATTTTTTGTGGTTCATTTTTTCTTCACGTCGCCGTCGTCGTCGTAACTAGCATCAGTATAACATATATCTGTATTATCTATATCACGCCATTCAAGTATAAAAATATATGCCAGATGTTGTATTAAACGAGTTTCAAGATTTCTTATTATTTCAGGTTTAACCTTATCTTAATTCTGTTTAGCCTTGGCTTCAACAATCCTTAGTCAATATCTTAGTAGGTAATTTGCAGATATAGTATTAACTTGATTCTTGTTCAAACCTACAGAAGTTATCTATTTGCGACTATCTATCTATGTATCAAATCGGTATATTTGTAGGCAAACTTATTGCCCAGAGCATTCTCTCTTCGTCAATCTTTGGGTCCAATAAGACAGCATCGTGATACAAGAAAATAAAAACCTGAACTAAAAGTCTACTATAGGGCTTTGACAAATTTATTTTTGTAGAAGCTAGAATAATTTTTGTAAGGGTTAGTTGGGTTCTTGTCTTTAATTCTGTGTGTTTAATTGATGAGTTATACTACTTAAAATGTAGATACCTATTAGGGTTTTACTTGACTACCGCATTATGTTGATCTTCATTATTAACGCTTAGAATGCGTTATCTTGTACATTGTTGTTACCAACACGAAGTCTGAATGAACGAACACATTCGCACACCTCTTACATCACCTTTTCAAATTAAACATAAAGCTGCTAGTCGAATACCGGTCATCTTCTTTCGAGTCTTATAATATTCTTATTTGTAAGCGTTGTTATGCAACAGGGATTCCTTTGTCTTCCTAACCCTCCCATGGATGACCTTCACAGGGCATTTGTTGACAAACAAGATACGGGAACGGGTGCACGGCGCAAAACGCACGTGGTACGGCCCAACCGGTCCAACCGGCAACCGGCGCCGCCATGTTTGTTTGTTGTCACGCCACTTTTCTGTCTCACTCTATCATAAAGCGCTATCTCACGATACTCCCTGTCTCTGTTCCACAGCCTTCTCGCTCGATGGCCTACGTGACCGACAATAACAATAACATAACCCTAACAGACAGTACTGCAACTCAATAACGAATTACCGCATACATAATATGGCTTCTTTTCAATTTAGTAGTATTACAATCAAGTTATTAAAATGCAGCATTGTTGTGGACGTTGCAGCATTCTAATTTCATCTAACAGCAATGGTGCGAGTATCTATGAATAGTATAATCAGGTGTTGTGGAAACAGCTGTTAGCAAGCATATATGATGATGATGATAGAATGATTGTAGGACTTAACACGTAGCTTATCTCCAAAAAGTCAGATGATCTAATATACACAATAAAGAGTCTGCGCCACAAAGTTACTAGAATGTTCTTTCTATGGAAGCCTGCAAATTCACAGTATGTTTTGGCAGTCGGGGTACTCAAAAAAAGTTTTTGTGTATTAGTTTTGGGACTGATTGAGGGGTTTCCCTTAAGCCACCTGCTATCCGGTAAAAAAATTAGAAACGTCGCGTAGTTTCTGGGAAATTGTACGCACCCATAACAAAGGAGGCAAAGAGCCCTATTTTTTGTCAAAAGCTGTTAACAGTGGGGTGAGAATCGGCGCGGGTTCTGTACAAGGGTAGAGGGGAAGGCACAGCGCAATCGTACTGCGCAATAGTAAACCGGGATCCCTTTCTTTGTTATGGTTGGGATAAAAGTAGCAAATCCGTTACAAAGGTCTGTATTACTTACCTAGTGGACTTCTTAGGTGACACAGTTATAGCAGGTCTGTAATTTAGGACAATATTAATTATTTTACATCGTCATTATCTATTTTGAAACCAATAGATCTAACCTGTTTTCAACACCTTCCAAATGATGGCATTAATATCGTCATCTTCATCCATATTGAAGGCACTCTGAAACAATAGACAGAAATTGATCAAAAACACGTTTTTAAACCGACACCGAATTTATGAAGTGCTTCTAGTCCTACCCACGCTTACTTAAATTATACGACTCTAAAACGCAATTACATAACCCAGTCGCAGGCACTCTTCCCTGGGGTTCGTTTATAGCTGGTTGTAAATCTATTCATTGAAAATTTATTTGATCGTCCCTCACCATTCTCCAACGATATTTTGAACTTCATAGTATATTTAAATAGAGTCTAAATTCCAGCAGTTCTGCCATAAAGAGGCATCTACTTTTGTTCGCAGGTAAACAAGGGTTGCATCGGGGTATTCCCGAGGATCAATTTTAGTCCTTTGTGTTGTATTTTTGGGTCAGATTAATTTTGAATCCAACATTGAATCGGATCACGTACGCCAGCGATCAAGATCAGGCCAGCTGCACCTGACATTGGGACAAAGAAGATTCATAAAAAATAATTTGCTTTTTTGTAAGATTATTATGAAAAAAAAACTGCTGCACGAGACGAAATCGCGAGTCCAAATTACAGCGATGTTATGACTACCGAGTGTTAACTCAACTAAAATAATTATGTGCTCAGTCCAAATTGTGAGAATTGATCATCATTTTCTTGGAAAGATAACATCGACATGGCATCAACGACTTTACGTAATTCGTACTTAACGAACAAACTCTAAAGTTTTAAAACAAATATTACATTGAACAAATATTTACTTTGGGCAGGGGACTTTTTAAAACATTTAAAATGTAGACAGGTAAGTACGAAGTAATGAAGTCGTGATGCATAATCGATCAAGTGTCAAACATAGAACATTGCTAGTGATACAAGACGAAGGACTGGAGCTGTTTTGAAAGACAAAAGTGCAAGACAGGGTTATGTCATTGCTGCAATAGAATTTCAATACGGGGAGCGATATGAATAAATCATAAACAGTAATCAGAAAAGGCTGTCACCGACCAAAATAGATTTCAACTGGCAAGCGATAACCATATCTTGTAAAATCTTCGCGTCCAGGAATTTCGAACAGCTTGAATTTTTTCATTACAAATAAAATTTATTAGACTACGGTTATTTTTGGCATATCAAACAGGTATTTAGTTGGGTCAATATCTGAAACGCAGAAGAGAAACTCTGCGAGGTTGTAAAATGGGGCTGTTATAGATCGAAACAGAAAACAAAGCCAAAGATTTGCAAGCGCGTGACAAAGTATTCGTATTGTATGTTTCACATAGTACAAAGATTTTCAACAATAGACAACAGAAACATTTGAAACTCTTATGGTTTTACTCATTAGCAATACAACGCGAACAGTGGCCGTAACGAAAGTCAGTACGCACCGTAAAACATTTCTAAATCAAAGATGATTGCCGAAGCAAAACATAAATTATAACTAGGTGCCACAACATGCTGCATACTTGAAAGAGCCCTTGATTTTAAAATGTTACACAAGATATGAGGTTGTCTAAGAATAAAAGAATGTAGAGCTTTTCTTTTTTGTATTCCGTACTTGTAAGGGTAATGAGACACGAAGAGTAAAATTTGCAGATATTGCGTACTTGTCATAGGGCTTGGATACACGCAGAGTAAAAATTGCAGATATGTAAGTACAATGTTTCTGGCTCAGATCAAAGTGTAACAAGAAAGCCCATTAGACAAGTACATAATAAGACACAATAAGTATAAGTACACAATAAGTATAAATGATTGCAATCTTTGGAAGCACTTTTTCAATCATCGTTCGCGTTGTAGCTTTCCCCAAAGGATTTTAAAGGAAAATCTAGAAATTGTTACCTTGTTTGAGTTTTTCGTTTGACAATTATTGAAATGTGTCTCTCTCGTATTTAAGAAAGCCTAGGCAACATACTGTGAAGGGTTGACAGTTTTTATTACCAGCTAATGTATTTATTTATTATACGGTCACCCAAACCAAGGTTACGGAAAAACGTATTTGCAATGGTGATGTAGACTTTTTGCGCTGTTCTCTTGTGCTGCGATGTTTTATACATGTGAGGCTCGGAGCGGTGAGCCAGTGTCGATCACCTCACTACCAACGTATGTACATCTGAATATCTTTAGAATTCCATGATCCAGGCTGAATCTGCATATAGCTGATATCACTGTAAACATCTCATTGGATCCCCAGAAAAGTCAATTTTGTATGGGGAAATTTTTGGAAAAACATTTAGGTTGTAAGTATTTTATGGGATAAATAATGCTTAGCCTCTTTTATTCTAGATATATTATGAAAGTTACGTTATTAAATTACAGACCGTAACGTAACTTTCGGGGCACAACGCTAATACACTAGTTTTTGTCGGGTTTGTTCAGCTTTTATGACTGAATACATTTCTGTTACAGGTGGATCCTAAACATTTATACAATGTATTTTTAGAATTTGAATATGAGGCTGAAATAAGATAGGTGAAACAAAACTTGTCCCTCTGAACTCAATAACTAACTTTTTTCTTTCTTACAAAAGTTTTTCTAGAAAACTTATAAATATCCACTGGAAAAATATAGAAGTCCTATAGCGACCGCGACGCGACGGATAACAAAACAATTATGATGGAGTCTATTTATAAATGCAAATGTAGGTAATCTGCAAGGCAGGATTGAATAAGCAACAAAAAGGATTGACGTCAATAAACATAGCAATATCATTCAAACAGTGCACCAATTAGCTATAATAGAAGTTGGGGACTACAAAGTAAGAGTATCACCGTAAATTCAAGATACTCGTATTACAAAGGAGAACGCCACACGCCAGCGAAGCACTAATCAATACCAATAGCAGTCGGGCTTTGATCGCCGAGGGGCATAGCAGAATGTGTGGGAGTGCCATCCTACGCGTCGCCGGCCATGAGGACAGTTTTAGGTCCAGTGAAATAGGGGAAGCTTATCGATATTATAGAGGGCGTAATTCTGACCTTAGGCTGTAAACTGAGAATACTACTGTTAATTTGCGTCCTCCCGTTGCTGTGACACAATTTGGGCCACTGTTTGTTAATTTTGTCCAGTTCGTCCCGTCATCTTTATTGAGACAGGGCTCCACATATTTAGGCCTATAGCAGATTGGGCATATGAATATTAACGATGACGAAAATCGAATCCCAAGTCCCAAAAAATGCAACGATCAGCATCTTTACAAACAGCAGACAATGCGGCGTGCTATGAATTACAGACTACAGTTCAAAACAATTAATTATAATAACTGGGTCGTATGCGCGGCGGGTAACCGCAGAATAGTAGTCTGACACTTATGCGTGTCAGATAAAGTACACCGGCTTCGCTTGCGGTTAACACGATTTAACAATTTATGTGCAGCTTTGTAGGTTAGTATTGTTTACCTGATCAATTATACTGACAATGGAGACCAGATGGTGCCTATTTTATTGAAACTTTTGCTGCTTCATTAAATTGTTGACATTAATGACATCGCATTTTTGTACATGGCCACTAATTGAGTAATACCATGGCCAACAATAATGTGTGTTTCAAGTTTCAGACGCCAAAAGACAGATGAAGTCAAGACAAGTAAGCGGCTATCGGACCATAGTATTGTCTGCATTTGAACATCCGACCCCAAAGACTTCTTCAATTAATTTACTACTTGCAGCAAACTAATGGCAGTCAGTTCGGAGTTTCTTTCCACAACAAAATGGAGTTACGAGAATTCAATAATATAAAATCAAGGTTGTTTTTCCCTGAAGTCTTAATCTGAGGTAGACCTCATTATAGCAATTTTCCGCCAATGATGTAATAAAATCAACAAAGG